>JAOVVF010001168.1:0-14799 GCA_028565595.1 Duopalatinus emarginatus | reverse complement strand
CTTGCTCATTAGGGATAAAATTTCTAATAATTCTATAAATGTATAACTCTTTTCATTATTTTCTGTAAAGCTGCTTTAAGACAATGTTCATTGTTAAAAGCACTATACAAATAAAATTGAATTGAATTGAACTCCACAGAATACATTTCAACTCCACCAGACTCCAATGGTGATGTGCTTCACATCACTCCATCTGATGCTTGTCATTGTGCTTGGTGATGTAAAGCTTGCACGAAGCTACTCGGCAATGAAAATCCAAGCCAGGAAGGTCCCAGTGCACAGTTTTTGTGCTGATGTTAATGCCAGAGGAGGTTTGTAACTATGCGGTTATCGAGTCAGCCTAGCAACGCAGCAACTTTCACATACCTGAGCACCTGGAGACCCTGGTCTGCCATTTCCTAGCTGAGTTGCAATAATACCACTAACAGTTGATTGTGGAATATCTAGAAGGGAAGAAAGTTCACAAACTGACTTGATTTAGCAGTGACATCCGATTACCAGTACCACACTCAAATTCAGCGGGCCAGATTGCATGGCAACGTGCTTTATTGTATACATATGTATCAGTGGGACTAAACGAAATATCTAAATGTAATGATTGAGGATCGTTCCATTACTTTTGATCATATATCAAAAAAAGATATTATGGAGAGGAAAACTGTAAATGCAGTGGCACTACAATACCAAAGCAATGTTGAGTAAACTTGATTAACATCAGTGTTAAAAGGAACTGCTATTCAACTTTAAAGAGGAACTACAGAGTTTTAATATGCAGGAAGTACGCTGCACAGAACCACCACTTTTTTCCAGCTTTTTTTTTTTTAAAGACACAGGACTAAAACCACACAATGCTATTAAAGTGAAAGACTGAGCAGTAGATTAAACCCACACATTTGCTTCCAGGATCAAATCAGGTTTAGTGGCATTCAGAAGCCGTTGAATATTTATGGGGATAAAACTACTAGTCACATGTGGCACACAAACACACTCATACAGTATGTACAGACACCCAAAACTTCATAAGTCAACTAAATGAGCTTATGTAAATCAGATTAATGTGACTCCTTGCAAAGGAGGGTAAATAAAACTTTCTCCTGCAAGAACGTATGCAAAAACATGCAAGAAACAGAAAGCACACACAGATTTCTGCTAGAATATGAAAAGAATAAATAGACCGTAAATAAATTACGAGTAGACTGTAAATATGAAATGCAGCCTTACTGGTATGGTAAGTGAAATCCATAATCCCCACACCTATATTTCTTCTTAAACACACAACGGATGAACCCAAAGTGAACAGCTGTCTATTACACTGTGGGCTCCACCCTCAGGATACACATAAAACCAATCAGTCAGGTAGTCACAAGGCAGGGGGTTGTAAGAGAGACAATACTACTGCACAACTAAATTCAACAATCCTGTTGACCTTTGAGACGTAATAACTCCAGAATTTAAAGCGGTCATATAAGCACTTATACACGCACCGCATTTTTTATTGACTGCGGCTGAATAAAGTGAAGCAATAAAGATAAATGTGTGCATAGGAGCAAATATCTGTAACACATACAAATGCAGATTCATGTTGTAGTTTAACTTTGACTTGATGCTGGAGCATCTGTGACTCGGACAAACAAACAATACAATACAATAAAAGGGTGCCCCTTCACAAATGTGGGGGTGGGGGGATGCTTGCGTACAGTTGCAACTGGTGAAAAATATTCTAGGTGGGGCTTGATTGTGCCACATTGTCCGTTTCAACAACCATCCCAGTACAATTTAACACAAACTGCAAGACACCAATGCTCTATTAAAAATCAGTAATTGGTTAAAAATTGTATTAAACCAGACTAATGGTCATAAATTGCAGCTCTTATATTCCCATATAGATATTACAGTATAAATTGATACATTATAGACATTATAGGAATTTTAAGTAAAGGTTTCACCTTGTTCGCAAGACTTTGTTTAATTTTTATGCAGGAGCTTTCTGACCTAGTTTTTCCACCAAAGTTTACTAAATCTGGAAATTCAGTCATTCATTTCTGTACTCTAGCAATAACCGTCAGGTGTCCTTACTTGCCCACTAACTGACTCTGCTTGGGGCGATAAACAAAGTGCCCTTTGTGATCCTCATTAGGGCAAAACACCTAGCATGATTATAAATAACCTTGTGCTATGTAAAAAAGTGCAAATGTGCAGCCAGGAAATTCATTATAGTTCTAACATGACCAGCCCTTCTGGCCCAACCGTTCTGTGTACAATACTGCACTATATTCTGTAATAATGCACTGGTACATCTACTGCAATTACCCTTTGCAATTTTTTGCATTCCCCATGTCTGTACACATTACACAACCAAATGCATTACTTTTATATGCATACTGGGTAGCTTTTCTCAGTATAAATTCTATATATCACTTATCACTTTTATTTTTTATTATGTGTTTACCCTTTTTGTATTTCTTCTATTTATTATGCTTTTTATTTATTTTATTAAGTGTTTTATGATTAAGAAAGATGCTGCAACACCCTAATCTCCCTTCCCGGATTAATAAAGCTTTATGTTACTGTACCTTATCTTAACATGAAGTCTGATATTTTTAATTTTGTCATCTGTTCACTGATGGACTCAACTGATGGAGAGTAAAACTGTTCAGTCACTTTTCCTACAACAATTTTTTTAATTAGTCACAGTCCAAACCAATATTCTGTGTTTTTTCTCTAGCTACACAGCACTTTCTGTAGCTTTAAACATATTGTGTATCACAGTAATGTCTTCAAGTATCATCAATTTTGCATCGATGAGGTTTAATCATTAAATGATTAGATGTATCCTTGGTAAATATGAGGTCTGTGTGTTAGTCAGGAATGCTTACAGTATTATCAGGGTTTAGGCTCTTACTATTCTGACTAGCCTGAAGATCATGTGACTCAGAGGCTTTCAGACACAGTATAATCTAATATAAGGGTGAGGATACATTTCTGCATGTGAGCTTCTCAGTATTAAAGGCTCAGTTGACAAATTATTTAACATGACTTTTATTCACTTTAGTCTTCTCACTTGGCTGTTTTTCTAGACAAATTGGACATTATTTGACCACACCTTGATTGCCTCTTCATAGAATATCTCTGAAAACTCTCAAACATATACATACATAGAGAGAGAAAGATAAATATATGTGTGTGTTCTGTATTCTGTATGTCTGACCTCTTCCACTAGGACAACGCTCCACCACACCACTACGTGTCTCGAGATGCCAAATTACGGTTAGAGGAACATTCTCACTCTAACCTACTTAGTATTAGACTGGTTAGACTTGGGTTCCAGTTTGGTTTAGATTGGTGTACCAACTCAATGTGTATATGCATAGGTGTACACAAAGCATGCCCCCTCCTATCTGATGGCAATGGTTAAGGTCAGGCGCACACCTAGAGCTCTTCGTGCTTCAAGTATGGCCCGACTCAACCCGCCATCATCCTAGACACATGGAAGGCAAACATCCAGACTCTTCTCTGTTCTGGCACCAAGGTGGTGGAATAAACTACCCCTTGATGTCCGTACAACAGAGTCACTTTCTGTCTTCAAATGCCACCTAAAAACTCACCTGTTCTGCCAGCACTTAATTGAAAAATAAATGTTCGTGAACTGTGTTTGTCTCTTTTATTCAGTTTTGTGACTATTTTGGTTATTGTTGTCTTCTCTTTGTAGGTTGACTAGTGTAGAAAGTTTTGGATAATTGATACTGCATGACACTTTTCTAGTAGGATTCTGCTCTGAGTTCTTGAATCCTGATTTACCTTTACTAGTTTCAGATACTCCAAGAATTTAACTAAGCACTCTTGTAAGTCGTTCTGGATAAGGGTGGCTGCCAAATGCCATAAATGTAAATGCAAATAAATACACAACAGAGTAATGCAATACAACATGACATGCACCCAAGTTGTGTTTTATTCTCTTGTATCCAAATTGCCAATAGTGTTGTACTGTTTAACCATTAATAGTTAGTTATAATGTGGTTATATATTAGATATACATTCCAGCTGTGATATACATACCCGTTTTTTTTCCTCTCTTGATGTTAATAAATTAACAAACGCTTGTCATGTACGAAAGTGCAAAGCTTTCACCTCTGACTGTTACAAAACACTGCCACTTGGGACTCTTTTCAAAAATACTGAATAAACCTTACAGAAACAAATGTCCTCACCGAAAACTCCATCATTCCAACGTGTACCAACAGGCACATTTCAAGCCTGGTGCTTGCGATGCTGGTAGATACAATGATAATGTATTAAAACGTTTACCTTAATATAAATCTTATATAAATAAAAGCTGGAGGTTTTGTCAGCTGCTGTTATAGAAAATTTATTAACACATTATAGCATTTCAGTCTTCATCAGACCTGCATGATAGTTCACTAAAGCAGAGACTAAAAGCATCAGAATTCACTATTTACATTTACAGCATTTGGCAGACACTCTTATCCAGTGCGACTTACAAGGTTACTGGTATTACAAGTAGGCCAACATAGTGTTAGCGGTCCTGCCCAAGGACCCATATTGGTGTAGCACAGACCGGCTGCCCAGACCAGGAATCAAACCCAGGTCTCTGACACAGGAGCCGATGATGTTACCATTGTACCACACCAACCACTAGAAGCCCCATAAGACACTACAAATACAAATGAGAATAACACTTCATATATTTATTATCAAAACGACTCACGTACACCAATAAGCCATGACGTTAACACCACCTGTCGTAAAAGCCACCGGAAAACAGCTCTGACCGGTCAAGGCATGGACTGCACGAGACTTCTGAAAGTGTGCTGTGGTATCTGGAACCAAGACATTAGCAACGATCCTTCTAGCGATCGTTTGTGGGATTGGACCAGGCGAGCTAGCCTTCGCAAATTATGCACATAAGCCTTGGGTACCCTGTTGTTGCGATATCAATTGAACAGTCAATTCTCAAAGTTGATGCATTAGAAGCAGGAAAAATGGGTAAGGGCCAAATTGTGATGGCTAGATGACTGGGTCAGTTCATCCCTAAATTTGCCACTATGCAGGGGTTAGTACCTACAAAAAGTGGTCCAAGGAGGAACAACTGTCCAAGGCTTACTGAGATACTTGGGTGAAGTCCATCTGGTCTGATCCCATGGAACATCCACAGATAGATCTGTTTCTGATGTCTTTGTACCAGATACCACAGAACACATTGAGAGGTCTTGTGGAGTCTATGTCTCGACAGGTAACTTGGCAACCGTTTCAGCAGGTTGTCTTAACGTTACACCTGATCACTGTATCTCCTAGGCAGAGAAATGTGGGTTTCTTTGATGCAAGCTGAACATCTGTACTTCTTTACCTTCCTCATTATCTATCACAGTAAAGAACTGGGACGTGATTGGCTTCAGCTCATAAAGACATGTTTGGTCTAGTGTTTTTTTTTCTGTCCTCAACACATCCTCAATAACTTGTCCAAACACATTCCAATTAGCACAGTGCCTCCAAATATAAAATCTAAAAAATATGGCCTGTGTACATAACATGTACAAATAGGCTCTCAGCTCACCTACTGTTCACACATACTCTATGTACAGATTCTAAGTGTTGGTGTGAATTGTACATTTCAAAATTAATAATATTTCTGATCAGCATCCTTTGCCATTTAAGTGTAGTCATCACTATATGAAAGGGAGTACTGGTCCAAAATCATCAAGAATCATTTGAAAGCATTATGATCCACAATTATAAACCAGGACAGAAAAAAAAAGTATTTAACAGTCAGTCAGTCATCTACTTATTCTGTCTGGTTCATGGTTTCGTCCAGATCCAACCTGGAATCTCTGGCAGAAATACCCCCTGGACAGGGCACCAAGCAATCACAGGGTAACACACACAGCCATTCACTCACACACTTGCACCTAGGGGCAATTTTCCACATCCATTTCACCTACCATGGGTGGTGTTTTTCAGGAGATAGGAGGAAATCAGACTCCTCACAGACAGACCCGACTGAGGTTCGAAAACGACGGCCCCAGCTCTTGAGCAGTGTAGTGCACACACTACCTACAGCGCCACCATGGCATCCCAGTATTATACAATGCAATGCAAAAATAAATAGCATGCTTAGTTCGAAAGGCAAGAACAATAAGGTAGAACATTAAGTATGAGAAATGCTATGGTGTAAAAGCACAAGGTAGTACAGGTTTCAGGGTATCTGGTATTGGTGTCCAGAAGTTTCATTCATTCACCCACTCATCCATTCATCTTCATAAAATGTTTATTTTTCTTATCCAATGTCAGGAAAGGTGGACGTGGAGCTGGAGAGCATGCAAGTCCACAACAGGACACCGTGCATGCAAAATGCACATTCACCAATCACTTATGGTCAGTTCAGTGTATACAATCCACCTGCAGGTTTTTATTAGCTATAAGGAATCCAGAGACACTGGTAAACATAAGAGACTCCATACAGACGGTAACTTGAGCTCAGCATCGAACCATCAGCCCAGGAGCTGTGAGGCTGCACTCCTGCCCACTGCAGTCGAAATAGGATAAAAAATACTCCAATTGATTGGGAACCTCAGTAACACACCACTATTGTTATTCCAGGCTGATCTTAACACCAGGTTTTATCTACTATCATGAACAGCTCATTATCCGGCCTGGCTTGAATTGGATCAGGTGCAGGGATGAAGCTCGAAACACAAGCAGAACCACACCCCGCTGGCTCAGCAACACCTACATCCAAGGCTCACTAACCACCCAGACACAGGTCCTGAACCTGGCATGAAGGTTATCAGATGGACAGCCTGGATAACTGCACCTGGTGAGAGTGGAGCTTGCAAAGCAGACTCTTTACACAGAGCCTTTACTGCATGCTCACTACATCAGCTGCTCCTTACTGAAGGATGCTGCGGCCTTGTCTGGAAAATAAAGGTACCGGATTGGTACCAGGGTTGCCAGATATGACGGTTCGCTATCATGCCACCTATTATGTTATAAATCAAAGACATTATATCAGCAGTTAATGATCCCTAACAAAGAGGACAAATTCTGGAAATCTATGTCTGGGCATAATAGAGAGGGGAAACCACCCAATCTGGCAACACTGCACAAGCGCGAGCTTAGAGCAGCAGAATCAATACAGTATATAGGAGGCACGCCCGGTTGTGGTACAAAATTACATGGAGGTGGACGTGGAGGGGAGAGATGTTGCACTTGTAATAGCATGCAATATCTTGATAAGCGCGAGGACATCAAAATGCATGTCTCATAATTATAATAATTATATACATTATTACTATTTTTAAATGAAAGATGTTGAAATGGACGCATCTGGCGCACGCGGCCGACACTAAGCATCATACAGCGTGCAGATGTTAAATCTAATGAACCCTGACTACATCCCAAATGCTATAAACCGTTAGCGTTATCGCTTATTTGCAATGCGAGGTATACCTTGTCACGCGCTGCCAATTAAGCCGATGTGTCTCGCGCTGAGCAAGCCGCCCTCGCCGCGCGCAGGTTTCGGGGCGGGATGACTGATGGTCAGGGTTCAAGGCAGGTTCGCGGTGATGTTTTACAAAGACGTCCTTTGGTGCAGGCCGTGTTATCCGAGCTCACATGCAAGAGGAGATAATACACACCGGGCTGCCTGGCTCACCGGGGCACCAGAACGCTTTTTACCCCCGCCCACCGTCAGCGACGTCATCCAAACCGGGAACCTTCCCTGCATAAACCGGAGGAGCGACCAGGAGCAGTGTGCGCTGAATGGAGAGAAAGCAGCACTGCATTGAGGAGCATGAATGAACCACATGTGTAGCACACTTCAACAAAGTCACCCTAAACTGCCTCACTTAGCCTAATCTAGTGCACTAGGTATACTCACTACTACATGTATAGGCACTGGGTGGCAGAGTGGCACAGCGGGTAGCCTTACAACCTCACATCTCCAAGATCATTGGGTTGGTTGCTTTGAATGATCTGGGTGGGATTCCTCAGGGTTCTCTACTTTCCTCCAACCTCCCACGAACACACCACGGCGTGATAGTAGACTTGTTAAGGAATCCGCCTTGGGACCAGAAGGTTGACGCCCTTGAGCTAAGCACCTAACCCCTAAATCCTCACCGCTCTGGGCATGTGTGCTTACTGCCCCCTAGTGTTCACTAGTGTTTATGGGAGTTTCACTGCACCTGATCAGAGGAGGTCAATTCCACTGTACAGTGGTCAAAAGAGTAGTGTGTGTTCCATCTGAGACATATTCCCACTTCACATCCAGTGTTCCTGGGCTCTGATTTCACCATGACCCTGACCAGAGTTATATGGTTACTAAAGACGAACAAACTACATGGTAATGTTTTTTTACAACAAGGAAGATGAAGTGCCAGAAAAAACAGTACACTTCCTGCAGAACGGTCCACAATGAAGTGTAGCATTTCTGTGTTCCACAGCATCTTGCATATAATCTCAGCCGTCATCTCAGGTGGGAATAGCAAAACCTCAAACTCACATGATTGTTTCTTGAACCATAATTACCGTGACTGTTAGGTTTAGGGTTGATATGAACAAAGTTGTTTTAGGACCAGATGCAGGTCAGTCACCCTCCATACTGCACGCGAGCTGCTTGGGGAATCAAGGTCACACAGACACAGAGTGTACAGTGGATCAAGAATTCCAGTTTATTGTGAAGAATAAGAGGATTATATATTATATGAATATATGTGATTGGTCCAATGTGATTGGATATAGAAGATGTTCACAAGCCTAGAGCATGCTCTAGCCTGGTGACCATGGAAAGGACAGATAAAAAGGATAGTAGGTAAGGGAGTAAGAAAGGAGGGGAAGAAAGGGCACTCAAGGCCATCAACGAACACACATCAACGAACCAGTATGTTCTAGCACAGTCCAGCAATTTATCCCAACAGTAACGTTCTGTATATGTGTGTGGTGGCGCATTGTCCTGTCTGGTCAAACCCATCAAAATAAATGCAGGATGTGAATGGGTGTAACTCATCAGAAAGGACAGACACATAGCGTCCACCTGGCAGAGACGTTTTTGGAGACGTACCGGGGCTTCCGTGGAACAAACAAACCATATACCATTATGGAGCCACCACCAGCCTATGTATTTTGCATATGCTTTTTATTTATTTATTTATTTATTTTTGGTGAGGTGGGTGGGTTGGGGGGGTATTGTAAGCTTAACCTTACCATTTCCAAAAGTCTGGACATGGCACTGTCACGCAGCAGCACTCACGTGATTAGTCACCATAAGATACGGAGGGAGGGAGAGAGAGTGATGCGAGTAATGAGAGTGCATTACTGTGGAAAATCAGCCTCAGAAATATTACTGGAGTACTATGACTATGACCCAGATACTTTTATTCATACCCCCCCCAACTCTCTCTCTCTCTCTCTCTCTCTCTCTCTCTATCTCTCTCCCTCTCTCTCTCTCTCTCCCTCTCTCTCTCTCTCTCTCTCTCTCTGTCTCTCTCTCTGTCCCACTATGTCTCCCCTGCTGTAACCGTATGTTTGAGTGAAGCTGAATACAGACATTACAGCATGCCTGATTAGCACCATATGCAGGATACAAACGGTTTAAAACACACACACACACACACACACACACACACACACACACACACACACACACACACACACACACACACACCACATCCTTGCAATCAGCAGACATAAAAGCTAGATGTTGAATAGTAGCTCTCATTATACACACACACACACACACACACACACACACACACACATACTTGCTTTGTTTTGTCCTTTACATAAGAATAAGCCTTAAAGCACTATTTCTGTCAACTATTCTTAGACATATCTAAAATCTGGAGTTACTCAGTAAAGCTGGTAAGCCTGTGAGGAGTGTGTGTGTGTGTGTGTGTGTGTGTGTGTGTGTGTGTGTGTGTGTGTGTGTGCGCGCAGTAGAATGGACCTTCTATTCAGTTGAAACTCGCTACAATTAAGCTATAAATGAGGTTGAGACATAATCAAACCCTTTCTCTCTATCTCTCTCTCTCTCTCTCTCACACACACACACACTCATACGTGTTAACCCAGCCTGTAACAGACTGGTTCTGAGACTAAATAATGCATTAGCTTGAGCAAACACATGGTCTGAAACACTGCCCACAGGGTGGGGAAAGACAATTTGCTGGCTCGAATACATCTTTTTGAGTGGAATGACTGAGTAAAGGAGCACCAGCCCTCTAGCTTACATAATAAACAATGAAGACAAGTCCGAGTTGGTGGCACTATGCCCTACTGAATCATCTACACACAATCTACTAGTCTCTACAGTACAGAAACGAGTTATTCTGATTCATACAGTTTCCATGGTAATGCCATGACATGATGCCATTCAGTCTCATTAGACCACGCTGAATCAATTTCCTCTCTAATACTGCAAGTTAGAGCACACATCTTTAACAACGTAGACACACCAAAACGAGGAGGAAATACAGGATATGGCCAAATGTTTGCGGACACCTTATTATCAAACCTATGCACTGACCAGCCATTACCTGTCCACAATTGGCAGATGAATGAAATAACATTGTGAACAGGTAAACAGTCAGTTCTTGCAGTTGATATGTTGGAAGCAGGAACAATGGGCAAACATACTGTGCGACTTTGACAACAAATTGTGATGAATAGCTGGAATGGCTGGATCAGAGCATCTCCAAAACAGTAGGTCTTGTGGGGTGGTCCAGGTATACAGTGGTTAGTACCTGCCAAAATTGGTCCAAGGAAGGACAACCAATTAACCAGTGACAGGGCTTGTGCACTCACAAGCTAATGCTCTTGGGTGATGACGGCTAGCCTGCCTGGTCCGATTCCACAGAAGGTAGTTCCAATGACCGGAGATGCTAGGAGATACATCGCCATCATCGCTGCACAGATGAGTCAGGTGTTCGCCATACTCATGGTGCTCTTTGGGAGTAGATAAACTCACTAAGTCGGACACACTCATTTAGAGTGACCAATTAACCTTACATGCATGTCATTGGTCTATGGAAGGAAAACGGAGGACCCGGAGGAAACCCACGCAAGGACAGGGAGAACATGCAAACTCCACACAGAACGGCCCGGGCCATCATCTTGCTGTAAGCCGACAGCACTAACCACTACACCAGCATGCCGCCAACAGGTATAATGCTACAGCATACAAAGATACCAAAATACAAAGACAGACGCCTTCATGCAACCGTGGTGAGGCTCACATATGATTCGATGGTCAGGTCTCTATATACTTAACCATACGGTGTTCATATGATTTCATATGAGAAATTATACTTCAGCCATTACCATCATACTAATCCATTACACGTAAAAAGATATTTCGAAGGGTTTGCTTTTTCTCCTGAAGTGTGCATTTTTACTGGGATGGAAAAAGTGCAGATTCGCTCATCTTCCTTTCATACAGCAGAAATGTTTCCCCTTTATAAGCATTACCTGGAGACAGCACTGGTCCTCATTCTGTTATATTCAGCTAAATTGGAGACACGTGTTGATATCTTGGCAGGGTTATTCATAAGTGTAAAATACATGACAAATATAAAAGCATAACCCAGTTTATTATAAAGTTATTATATTATACAAGATTGTTTTTATATAATTGAACTATTGAACATGTAAAAAATAAAGTGAAGTGACTAACCTAGTGTCCTTGCACTACAGAGGAATTTCACCTCTGCATTTAACTATTCCATGCATTCAAACGCACTAGTAAACGCACACACTAGGGGGCACTGGACACATCTGCCTGGAGAAAGGCAGCCCTATCCATGGTGCCCAGAAAGCAGTTAAGGGGTTGGGTGTCTTACACAAGTGCACTTCAGTCATGTCTTGTTGGTGCAGGGGATCGAACCGGTAACCTTCTTGTCACAAGTTTTCTCGTGAGATGTCCAATTCTTCTTCAGAGGAGCTTCAGTCTCTGAAACAGAAACTGGTGTGTGTATGTGTGTAGAGGCATGTTGTGGGACGTGGGACATGTGTGGTGCCAATGTACCTCATAAGCTTTTTGGTCAGACATAAAAAATTTACCATTTTCAACAGCACAAATCTGCGACATAAGATCATCATGTCAGGATGTTGAAAGTGAAAGTGAAGCGATTGACCTACCATGCTTGAATGCAGCGACACTAGTGAACCCCCTAATAGGGGGCAGTGAACACACTTGCCCAGAGCAGGGTAAAGGTAAAAGTCATGGAGCATATTTCCTAAAATAACCTTCATCCTGGGCGTCTGGCTTGCATTTCTATCACATCTTCCATCAGCCTCTGCCCACACATTAAAATCTCTCCTGATGAGCTCTTTAGATGAGGATATTTGAAGACGTGCTCTGCTGGACTCCAGCAGATGGAGGAAATTTAGCCAGGAGTCTGATAATCAGTAACGTCTCTGCGCTTGTGGTATCATTTAGTGCAGTTGATTCAGAAATTTGACACACACACACACACACACACACACACACACACACACACTGTTAGTAATGGCACCACATCTAAATAATGCATTACTTTGAGCACTGTGGGAACAAAAGCAACCTTTAAATGACAGCTTTTGGCATGAAAAGCCTCAAGCACTCCATATGTGCAGTAAATGATGACACCGTGAAGCTGCTAGGGGGTATCCAGACTGTCCTGTACACACGCCTTACCTGACTTGGATAAAGCTTTAACCTCAGGCTCTGGCAGTTACCCAAGTAGTTTTTCCTGCCCTCTAACAGGCCCCCTACTGGGCTTTAATAGAATTGCATCCATGCCATGTAGTCTTGCAGAGATTGTGTTCAAACTGGAGTTTCTGATGCCTTCTTGTTCATCTTCATAATTCACCAGCTGTAGATCTGCTGGACAGCTGACCAACAATTATCCATTTTACTACATTATCCTGGTCAAACCCAAGAATGTTTTATGAGCTGGAAGATAACTACGTATACCTGGATGTCCTGCTTGACAATAAACTGGACTGGAGGACCAACACAAAGGCTGTGTAGGAGAAGAGGATAAGCAGACTATACATTTTTGAGGAGGAGCAGGTGCTGTCTTCTTTGTAGCAGTCTGTTGCAGAAGGAGCATCAGATGGAGAGATGCTAAAAAGCTATGCAAACTGATCAAGAAGGCTGGCTCAGTTACACACAGACTTGTCAAGACTGCTGAAGGTGGTCTGTGGTACCTGGCACTAAGATGTTAGCAGCAGATCCTTTTGTAGATATTCTGTTGGATTGGACCAGATGGGCTATCCTCCACTGCCCATGCAAATAACTGAGTCTTGGGTACCAATGACTGGTTGTTTGTTCCTGAACCATTTTTGGTAGGTACTTACCACTGAAGACAAGGAACAAGACCTGCTGTTCCTGCACATGCTCTGACCTATCTTCTAACCATTCTAGTTTGGCCCTTGTCAGAGTTGCTGAGATCTTTACACTTGCCCAGTTTTTCCTGCTTTCAACACATCATTTTTGAGTGAACTGACTGTTCACTATCACACCCCTTGTCCTCTTCTGCCACTGTAAGAGCTTAACAAACTGATCACGAAGGCTGGCTTGGTTTTAGTCTGTTCTTCAGATGATTTTGAGATGGTGGTGGAAATCAGGACACTTAAACTCACTGCTATTCTGGACAACACATCACATCTCTCCCATGACCTGCTGGTCAGACAGCGAAGCATGTTCAGTATCACTGTGTGAGGGCATTCGTATATACTGAACTACTTACAGGATAGGACCACTGAGAACCTGAGATCGATCTATCTATCTATCTATCTATCTATCTATCTATCTATCTATCTATCTATCTATCTATTATGAAATATGAATATGAAGAAAAAATGCTCCTAGTATATACACTAATATGCCAGAAAAACTGTACACCAGTATAATACTTGGTAGGCCCACCACAGGAGCACAGGACTGCGGAAATGCGACATGGATTTGTGGAATTATTCTGTACACAATGAACACCATACTTCCTGCAGAATGGTCCACAAATCTGAGATCTGGTGACTCCGATAAGTGTTCTGCTAATCACAGTTTGCCGTCCCTATAGACGTGTGTGGTGACGTATTGTCCTATTAGAAGAGGCCAAACCCATCAGAATGAATGCAGCACATGAACTGGTGTACCTTATAGTTTTCAGTTCACTAAACTACTGTGTATCTGGCACCAAGACGTTAGTGACTAGACAACCAAAATCCACCCCCCATGCAGAACAGTGAGTCTTGGGCTAATATTATCCAGACCCTACCCTGGTTCATTGGGTGTTTTTTTTAACCACTTTTGCCACTGTATAGCGAAACACATGATAACCTGCTGTTTTGGAGATGCTCTGACTGAGTCGTCTAACCATCACAGTTGGCCTTTTAGCAAAGTTAGTCAGATGTCTACACTTATATATATATGTGTGTGTGTGTGTGTGTGTGTGTGTGTGTGTTTGTGTGTGTGTGTGTGTGTGTGTGTATTAGGGCTGTCGAAGTTAACACATTAACGCAATCTCAAATTATCGTGATAAAAAAAAGTAGTGCCGTTAACGCAAATTCTAATTTGGCCCTGAGATTCACCTG
This sequence comes from Duopalatinus emarginatus, assembly GCA_028565595.1. NCBI lineage: Eukaryota > Metazoa > Chordata > Actinopteri > Siluriformes > Pimelodidae > Duopalatinus > Duopalatinus emarginatus. The sequence continues at coordinate 213 of JAOVVF010001168.1, read as the reverse complement.
TAGTTCATGTTGAGTCTTGTCGCGCGCTGCTTCAGTAAGAGTAAGGCTGCATCTGAAAACACATAACAGTTTACGTACTGTTTCGGGTTTGAGTGATGGTGAAAGATCTGTTAAACAGGAAGTTTAATTTCAATATTTTCATTTCTATTAAGAAGAGTATGATTGAGTTGGTTTTGTTCTGCATTTTGCAGTTTTAAAATACTTTTGTAAAGT
>JAOVVF010001151.1:0-14801 GCA_028565595.1 Duopalatinus emarginatus | reverse complement strand
TGTTATATTATATTGTTCTGAACAAACAGTAATCTGAATTTAGGCTCCTATATTACCGGCCCCTAATTGTTCTCAAGGTCATTTGAACAATTATCTAAAAATTTTACTTAAATAAGGAACTGCAATGAAAAAAAAACTCATTTGACACATTGTCCCAAATATGGAATAGGCTTCAGCACAGCTAATCAGTTTTTTGTCAGAAGAAGATGTAACTTCGTTAGTGGCTGATGCAGTTTATTGGTTTTGGTCTTGACTTTCATTTGACAAACAAAACCTTTCCTGTCAGAAAAACCTCTAAAATCCAAGCACCACATCACCAATACAGAGGTTTCTTTCAAGCACAGACCACTTTTGTCGTTCTTGAAGCTATGTGAGGTACACCAGCATTTCCAGAAGGTATTGGACATGTCTCCGCCTACAGTTGGCGTAATTGTCTTCTTTCCTGAATACTCCTGGAGGCAACTCAAGCTGAACCTTGCGTAACAGCAAGTGACTCGGTGTCACGGCTTCTAAATCATTAAGCATCTGAAGATGCCTTTATAATAGGCCTGCTGTTTTTGATGGCCTCGGCTTCGCACAGCAAGGTATGTAAACAGTCTTCACTCAATAATTTTTCTCTAGCTGTGGTGTTCAGAAGTTTTCTCACTGAGCGACTCAGTTGATCCCAGCTTCCTCCATGGTGAGAACCTGCCGGAGGATTGAAGCATTACTGTATACCCTTCTGTTGCAAGTGTTTTGTGATCTTGTTGGTGTTCCATTCTTTATCTATTCTTTATCTTTATCTATGTCAATGATGCAACTCCCAAGTGTACAGTTTGTGTGGCGAGACAAGTAAAGCTGACCCCATAACTTTTCTCGGGCCCAGTGATTCTGTGCATAGAGCAGGAAATCTGGTCCTGACAGCCAGTTTTCATTCTTTATGAATGCTTCAACTGTCTGTCCTCTTTAAACCTGGATTCGAAGATATTGACATATCTCCATTGTGAGGCCTGTGAATGATCCTGAATTGCTGAAACTTTATTTGCCATGAAAGTCTTGAATCTTCAACCTTCACTGTTCAAATACTTTTGTGCTATCAATACGGTTGTGCTATCTGTCCAAAAAAGGAGTTGTGAAGTTGTGAAGTTTCAGCTTGTCCATTTTGACTGCATCAGTAGCTGCAGTTAGTTCTATTCTTGGTATGGTGGGAGACTTCAAAGGTGTAACCCTAACCTTTGCCAATACCAGAGTGGAGTGTGTTTTACCGTTTACATCATGTAACAGAAGATAACTTGTAGTTCCGTAAGCATCTTCACTTAGACAAGTTTCCAGCCCTTAACAACACTGAATGGCAAATCTTTATCCCAGCTGTACTTCTGTATGTACTTCAACATACAGTAAATCTTATAAGATTCTTTTTGCAGGCAGCACTATTGGCGCAAGAAAGCCTAATGGATCAAAAATGGAACTGACAACAGAAAACAAGCCTCTCCTAGTATGTCGGTACTTTAAATTTAATTTTGAATTTTAACTCATCTGATTCAGCACACCACTGAATTTTCAAGTGCTCTCTCCATTGGCAAGTTATCTTCATCGAAGTCCAGATCTTGAAATCCTTCTGCTCCCTCCTGCTCAGGAATTGAGTTGAGCAGCTATCAGCTATTGCTTGACCACTTTGTTGTGTTTTTATTTTTATTTGACTTAAGACAACCATCTACAGAAAAATTTCACTTGATTGAGCAGCTTCTCATCAAAATTCATCAAAATCTGTAGCACATTTCTGAAGTGCAAAGGTTGCAACACTTGGCGATGATGTTGCCCCAAATATCTCTACCAACATATTGTGTTCAACAAGCTCTTGTTCATATTTCCTATCCAGCCACCAGAGAAACCTAAAAGGACTGTGTCTTCATTGCTGACTCTGACCTGGTAGAACATAGCCTGCACACCGGCTGTAACTGCCACAGTCTCTTGCCAGAACCTCATCAGAACCCCCACAAGTGAACTTGTTAGATTTGGTCCCTGCAGGAGCTGTTGGTCAACAATGTTTCCTGAAAACTTGCTCTGCAATTTAAGACAACATTCAATTTTTTTAAATGTCTGACACCATGATTAGGCAGATGTTCATCCCTCAGCAGGCTCCCATCTTTGAGATTTACTGCATAGACTTTCTTGAGGATGTCATTCATGAATGCAACATATTCAGCATAAAAACTGGCATCTCTAACAAATCTTTTCCATAAGTTCAATGCACGCTGTTCAGCAGTGGATCTGTTGTTCGGGATATGCAGTGAATGGTTCTTTAATTGAAGGCAAATACTATAATGACCATCTGTTTTGAGGAATGTGACACCATGTTAGGAAACTTGGTGATCATCCTTGGACATTTCGATCTTCTCATTTTGTCAAGCATCCTGCTTGAACTGCAGCTGCCAAAGCTCCTCTACTACGGGCTACTGAAATTCTATTCATAGTGACCTGTGAAAATATCTTTGTCTCCTGTGTTCTGCTCCCACCTCTGAGAGGTGCATCTATGGTCCAGCCTAGTATTGTTCTTACAGCATATGCTTTATCATCCACACTACTAACCATTTGCTCCTATTAGTAATCTGTCTTCTGATTGTATAGCGGTAAGTTTCACCTCCTTTAGATGAGGTCATCTGTCAACATCCTCTTAATGGGGAATATTATCTTTAGTTACAGGAATGGTTTTCTGTGAAAATACCTCTGAAAGTTCAATAAACTGCTTACCATCCAATCCACTGACGTCCAGTCACAAGGCCAGTGTTCATGATGGCTTCCTTCCTCATTGTTCATAATAAGAAGCTTGCATTGCATCAATTCATGTTGAGTTGGTTTATCAGTGAGTGAGTAGCAAATGTAGCTGAGCTACTAGAATCAAGAAATGCATACATTGTGACTATCTTGGTTCCCTTCTGTGATCAAAAACACACTGGAATGATAGAAATAGCCCCAATAGCACCACAGTTTAAATAGTTTGTACAAGGGCACTTGATATTGATTGTTGCTTGCCACTTTCCTCTGCTGTTTCAACCCATGAGACTTTAGTTTCTATGGGTAGCAATGTAGGATGCATTTGAGAGCATTTTTGGCACTGATTTTTGGCAGCTACCACTCATGTGACCATGTTTCAAACTTGCAAAGCACAAACCTTTGCTTCTTACAAATAATTTTTTTTTGGTTTTGCATATATCTGTATGTAGTGCCTTTGATTTCTGTTGAACAGGATGTCTCAAGTTTGTACTGGCTTCCTTTATGTTTCCATACAGTGTATGTAGTGTATATTTAGCTGGACAAAATCCTTGAATTTCACCCTTTCCATTTTTCTTGCAAGTCACATGCAAGTTGATGGTGTTGTTGGGCCACATTTGCCTGGGGTCAGCAGTAGAGTACAATCTCTCCATCTTCTCTCTGTGCTGTCTTTATGCTGATCTTATGGCCTTCTTCAGTCTGTACTGCACAGCTTTGAGCTCAGTCTCATAACCAGATCTGAATGTGACAGATTGTGCTCTCAGCATTTGCAGTACCTCACTGTTTACCCAGGGCTTCTGGTTGGGGAACTTCCGGACCTGTATGGTGGTTACAGTGTTCTCAATGCAAGTGTTAATGTAACTGGTCACATAGTCATCTATGCTCACAGAAGAGTCTGCCAATGTGGCTGCAGCTCTAAACACATCCCAGTCTGTTGTAGCAAAACAGACCTGTAGAGTGCTTTCAGCCTCAGGTGTCCATAGCTGAACCTGTCTGCTGACATGGTTTGACTGTTTGAGTCTTTGTCTGTAGGCCGGTTAAAGAAACAGAGAAATATGGTCTGAGTCTCCAAATGGGGGGTGGGGTGTGGCCCTAAGTCCACCACATATGTTGCTGTAAACGTGGTCTAATGCGTTCTTGCTACAGGTGGGAATGTCCACATGCTGGTATTTGGTTAGTACAGTCCGTAGATTGCACTGCTTGAAATCACTTGTGACAATGAAAACAGAATCAGGATAAACCAATGCGCTGATGACGTCATAGAGCTTGCTGAGCGCCGCTGTGTAGTAAGCCCGCGGCTAGATGGTAATAGCCGCCAACAACACACGTGAATTCCCTTGGTAGGTTAAATGGGACGGCATCTCAAACATTAAAACTCCAGATCTGGGCAACAGTGCTTGTATTCAATGAATGAGTCTCTAGCTGAACGGCAGAGTCCGGGACAGTCTCTGAAAGCCAGGTGTCTGAGAAAATCAGAGCGCAGCACTCTCTTACCTCCCTCTGTGATGTAATCCTGGCTCACAGTTCATCCAACTTGTTCTCCAGAGAGCGTACGTTAGCTAGCAAGAGGCTGGGTAGCGGTGGACGGCTAGCCTGAGCTTTGAGCCTAGTATGGAGGCCACCTCTCTTGCCTCGCTTGCGTTGCCGTCTCCATAGCGCTCTCCTGGGGTCTGCGTACTGACTTGAGGTCGTTGCTTCGGGGCCTTCCTGGGGGTGGCAGCGGTGGCTTTCGGGGCGCACAATAAGTTGCATATCCCACAAAATAGCATAAACCTTGAGTGTATTAATGCGATTATACCACATTTCGGTACTGATAGATTTTAGGATAAAGAGGATGTAAAAATACAATCTGCTTGTTTATCAGCATTCCTCGAGGTAAAATAGTTCCATTCTATCAGACAGCCTGCTGCTAAAACATCTAGCATTATACATCTAAATGGCCCAATGCTGAAACATCAGACTATAACAGTCAACTATAATTATTATACAGATAATAAACACAAATACATCTACTGATAAAATAGGATAAAATAGGATTGTTGGATGATAGGATGTTGCTGGTTTGTTTATGGCTGTGGTGTTTACTCATGGAAAGTCTCTTGGCCAGTCACATTGCAGGGTCAGAACTAACTGTGGTATACAGGAAAATAGTCATGCTGTTGTTTATTATACACCACTGTTAATCATTCTATAACAGTAAGTGATGTTTTGTTTTCTTTTTTACATATTATGTACATTCTTTAACAAAAACAAGCTTTCAGAGAAAGTTAGCCTGAACAATGAGCATGTGAAGATCATCAAAATCCCAAGCAAGTGCCAACTGCTCGAGCCCAATACCACATGCAAGGGTGCAGGATGGGGAAAAACTGAGAGCGGCATTCTTGTGAATGACCTCATGGTCGGTGATGTGCCCATCATAAACATGACAATCTGTAAGAAGCTGTGGAAGCAAGTTAATGGGAAACTCCCAGTTAACATTTGGTGTGCAGGAGGCTATGAAACAGAAAGTGGAGCATGCCAGGTATGGTGACAGAGATACACACTGGTCACATTAATAGGAACACCTGCTTTAGGCAGTTATCCTATCTTTTGGCAGAATAATGCAAAAAATCATGCAAACAGAGCTTGAGATCTGTATCTGTCTCTGTATCTATATAATCTATCTATCTATACTCAGTTAGTCTGTGCCCATGATAGCCTCAGATTCTTCTTCTTGGCTGACAGGAGTAGTATCCAACATGATCTTCCGCTGTTGTAGCTTATCCAATTCAATTTTGATCAAATGACTGCATTAATGTGCAGGTGCTCCTAATAAAGTGGCAGTAATGCATATGTTTGCTTAATAAATTCCTTGAGCAATGACAAGGCCAAAACATAAATGCTATTTGTGCTGTTTTATTCAGGGTTATTCTGGTGGGCCTTTGGTATGCAACGATATGGCAGTCGGCATTGTCTCCTTCAAAAGAAAAAAAATATGCGATTACCCAGATGTGCCTAATGTCTACACTGACATTTTGGCTTACGCAAACTGGATCAACAATGTGATTGGTTCATATGATAAAGGTGTGCTTCCCCCCTCTGAATTTTGCTCATCCTGATATTATTTCACTTCACAGGCATTTAGGCAACTACCTGATATAAACCACAACTTCTATATACAAACAGAAGAATTGGGCTGACATAGTATCTTGTTGCACTTATGTCACTGTTGGCTTAGCAAACATCTAGATTCTTATGACATAAATGTGAAACGTGAATTTTGTTTTCCAAAAATCAATAAATCTTTCTGCATAGCACTTTTGATATGTTATGGCTTACTGTGCTATCTACTGTAAAGGTATCAGGTGAAGAACATTGCCACAGATGTGAGTACGTTTTGCACACTCTGTGTTGCTTTGTGTATGGCATGCTGCATGTAAAAAAAAGTGATTTTGTATAAGTACAGTCTATAGTATCAACATCCCATCCACACACCATCCAAATAAGTGCAAGGTTTATTTTACAGTCAACAAAGCTCTTTGAAACCTCTATGATTTTTGCTAATACTTTTTTGGAACTCTGTCTATTGTCTATTTGCCTATTTGAGTCACCTTCTCCTCTTGCTCACACGGTTGCTCCAGTTAGCTCTAGTTAGTAATTGGGCTTTGACTTAAGAGATCTGGGTTCAATCCCCTACCGTAACAAAGGTTCAGTCTTGACAAAAAAAAAAATGCAACACATACAAAGTAAACAATGCACACTAGATGTCACCAAAGTTTTAAAAAGTCCATGACACAAGCAGAGCTGAACACAATCGGCCTCCGTAGCTTGGGTATGTCAGTGCGTGGTGACGTAATCACAGGCATGCAGCCAGAATAGGTTAGGCTAGGTTATGATAGGCTAGGCTAGGCCAGAATAGGTTAGGCTAGGCACGGCGTGGCATGTTGTAGCTGTAGAATAAATGCACCGCACGCAGTTGAGAGGGCATTCGGGAACTATCATGTCTCCATGCTGAAAATGACTCTCTGTATAGGCAAAACATCTATTAAAACAACTTTCCCAGAGGAGGCCACCTGGCAAAACAGTACATTGTGCAGTCAATCCACAAGCTCCTCCTCTAAAAGGGTTTTTAGCACGTGGCAACATTGTCACATATAAAAAGGCAGCTCTGAACTGTGTTGCCAAATTAGTGTTTGATGCTTTATTTAGTGACTTTTCGGACCCTCTAGTGACATTTAAAAAAAAAAAGACTTATTAGTGTTATTAGAGACTCTTGAAAACTTGCATATGTTCTTATGGTGGAGCCCCGTACCACCACACTAATAGGTGCAATGTCACAGTCAGAGCATAGAGCAGGGAGCATACCCATACCACTCCACATCAACACTGCAAACCACATGCATGTACTCAAAGGCACCACTGATGCCGCTGATTTTGTAAATATAAATGCGTAAGAATAATACTGCTCTTTATCTTGGCTGAAGCACTTTTGTTTTAACATGTTTAATTTTTTACCAAATAAGAAATTCAGCCTTTATTTATATTGATAAAGCCTTGATGTTTATGTTGGGGAAGTCATGTTTTTTCTTTGTATATGAAGGCTATATGCAAATAAAAGGTGAACAATAATTTATTTAGACCATTTTTATTTCTAAAGTATTATATAATTTTTGCAGGAGGACTTTCAAAGACTTTAGTTCAATTTTCAGACATTAGTAGGTACAGATGTCAATTGTAGGGATTCTTGGAAGTTTTTTTTTTTTGAGGCTTTCAAATAATTTGTATAGATATTGAAATATAGATCGCAATATTTGTAGTAATGAATCTTAAATCTTTTTGAGCAAAGCTGAGTAACATCAGCTGACTTACCAGCTGAGTGTATTCCCGGATTAAGACAAAAAAAAAAAGCATCGATCATCCTTGTCGTCCACTAAGACTGCCTCATTCAATTCTTACATAACAATGCTTTTATTGTTGTATATATGTAAATATCTGGTTTGTTGTATTGGTGTTATCTACATCTATTTTCAACTCCACTGTGGTCTCTGTATCGTCCTTACATGCATTTATAATATGTAGTTTACGGTAATGTGTATTATATTATTGTGCAAATGGTAATATGGTCAATATACATGTATTATATTATTGTGTATATGGTAGTAAAGTAAGTATATAGCTTATGTTAAGAGGAACCATCAAGAGCATCCTAAGCAGCTGCACCACTGCCTGGTTTGGGAACTGCACCGTATCAGATTGCAAGTCTTCGTAGCAGATAGTGAGAACGGCTGAGAAGAACATCGGTGTCTCTCACACCATCACAGACATTTTTTGTTTCTCTCACACACCCCTCCCTCACACCAAGACAAAAAGCACTATAACATAAAATACGAATGAGATGTCTTGATGTGAACAGCCATCATCAAGAAACAACACAAAATGCCCAAAAATTGAGGTATTGCACATAGTTATTAGGATGCATGACCATGATATCCCTTTAAACATTTCTTAAATCTTTTATGCATAACCTTTGTCAGTAAGTTGAACCGTATTTCCATTAATGAATAACCAATATGCATAAATAACTGAAATGATATTTAAAAAATTAGTTTCATTAATTTTTTATATTTCTTAAATAAACAAGTTTACACATTTGAATCAATAAACACGTTTTTAAACTCAATCGGCTTCAAGTAAGAGGCATAACTTAGTTATGGGTCTTTCTAATTCATTGTTCTGGGTTTGAACACAAACTTTACGCACAAAGCCTTTAGCATCTCTTTTGGTGTCTATGATGTGCCCTAGAGGCCATGAACTTCTTGGAGCACACTCATCAACTAAAAGAACTAGATCTCCAACTGAGAAGTCTGTGCTGGGTCTATTCCATTACTGGCCTTGTTGCATCAGGGGGAGGTATTCTTTCATCCATTGTTTCCAAAACAGGTCACTGAGATATTGTACTTGTTTCCAGCGCCTTCTTCCATATGTTTCATGTTTATCAAAAAACCTGGGTGGGATGATGGGTTTGCTTTTAACAGTAAAATGTGATTTGGTGTTAGATCTTCAAGGTCATTTGGATCATCACTTGATGGTGTAATTGGTCTGTCATTCAACATTGCTTCAACCTCACAGAATATAGTATAGAGGGCCTCATCATAAACTATTTGTTGCTTAGTAACAGAACAGAGGATCCTTCTAGTTTCTGCAAAAAAAGTTCCCAGACACCACCATGGTGTGCACCATGAGGAGAATTAAAGCTCCACTTGATTCACTCCTGTGCGAATGTGGAATGGATTTTGCTCTGATTTAGGTTCTGCTGTGCTTGGAAAATGTTATGATTTGCACTTACAAAATTTGTGTCATTGTCTGATTTTATCTCCCTGACCTGTCCCATCCTACAGAGGAACCTTTTCATGGCATTGATGCAGGAATCTGTATTGAGTGTATTAGACACCTCAAGATAGACAGCAAGTAATGTTAGACATGTAAATGTCTAATATAAATGACTCCATTCCTTTTACAGTATTCCTGTGTCAAGTAACATGGATGTATGTTCAGATGTGCTCCCCACTGGTCACAAGGATGTCTCCTTTTTATGATGTTGAACTATGTTTGATGTAAACCTCAGATTGCAAAACAGTGTCAAATACAAATGAAAATAAAGCTCACTTAAAGATGTTTGTTAACGTGGTGACAAGTGCAAATTCAATAATTTCCATCTCAACAGACTGGGAAACCCTGTAACCCAAAAAAACAAACCTAACTGAATTAGGCAAGTAAGTCAGGTTTGAACAGTTCACTCAGAGAGCCTGTTTTTCAACGCAAGTGTTTTGTTTGAAAGCTTGCCTCCATCTAGCTCCATCCAAATCTTTTAAAATGACTTTAAGAACAATGCCAATGTCCTCTTCATCATAACTTGAAGCATTTTGTTTGACAACATAGATCCCAACAGTGGCCTCATTGATGTTGTTGTTGTCCAGGCTCTGTACAAAACAGACAAAAGGTAAGTAAACCAAAGATAGACAAATTAAAACTATTCCTGAACTAACCCATCAAGAATGGCTGACTTCAGCTTGGGATCTGGTATGAGTACAGTGCCATTTTGACTGTAAACTACATCTGCCTGCTGAAGTTGTCATTCTGCATCATTGGATAACTTAGGTACATGAAACACAGCATATATCTGTGTCCACAAGTTCTTCTGACAGTGATGGGTCATTTGCTGAGCAAGGACCTGATGCTTGAAGGTGTAGGACTGGAGAGCTCTCATGTTACATAGTGGGCATTGACAAATCAGTTACTTTTAGAGTCCCTCTGTCCTCCACCTCTGAAACAGAAGTTAGGTTCATGAACTCATTCTCCAACAACGAGTTATAAACTGAAGTCTGATGTTTCCCTCAAGGTTACACTGGTTTTTTTTTTCACTTCAGCCATAAGGTCTTCAAGAGATTCAGGGAGTCCATGTGCATTATTGTGCAGAAACACAAAGAATATTAATCAAAAATCATGTCAAGTCCAGTATAAAATATAGTAGTATGGTGGGGAAAATATATGAATAGATAACTCATATTTATTTAAATTCAGACATTTCAGCACTTCAATTTATTATGAATTATGAAGCTAGGTTAGAACAAATTGCTAACATTTTCACTGAAATAACAACCCCATGACTTATAATTTAAAGACTATTATTAATTATTTAATTATTAATTATTAATGATTAAATAATTGTAATGACTTACATATCACACAAATTCTGAAATACACACACAGTCATAAACCCTCTTCGCAATTATTGATCAACAGTTGATTTTTTGAGGCTAAAGGAAAGTGGCACATTTTTGAAACAGTTTGTATGCCTGATGATCTGTGCTTAGCCTCAAAACGCATCGTCCACTGTCCTACCACTGGACCAAACAGCCTAATTATTTGAGGGTAGTGATCCAAATAATGGAGTTTTGGGATGAGCTTAATGTCTGGAAAAAGTGTTTGGTACCACTGCCACTCCAGGATTTTGCTTTCCAACAAAGCTAGTAAGTCATCACTGTGTACGGGGGCAACAACAAGCTCGGTGATGTCCTTCAGATCCATGAGGATGAGCCATGCACATGAGCCCACCAAAAAAGGCAGGAACCTGAGCAAACTCCAGTTTTCATAGGCATTTTCACCCACTGTTTTTCTGCTGGAGATAGTCTGCGACACAACTTGAGGTTTGTTTGTCCTGTCAGCCCATTTGTGTGGAAACTTCAATATGGCAGTGTTCAGTTCTGCTAGTGTGAAGAACTTTTTTGAGATTAGCACTGTCAAACAATGAGCAAGCTCTACTGGGATTATACCCTCAAACACATCATGGGCAAGATCAGGAGGATAACCAAAGATGACATGAAAATGAGACAGATTTTGTGTGAAGACCCATTCCTTTTTCACTTTAAAACAACTTGTACCTGTATCTTTAACTTGTCTGATATGGGTCTGTTTGAGCACCTTGGTTCTTAGACTAAAAGCACCAGATGCAACCGAATGTACTTGAATATCACTGCTGCTTCCTGTGCAAAATCTGCAACAGTATTCCACTGAGAAACTCTGCAAAAATCCTGCAACACTGTGAGCTCCTTTAAGTACTTTTAAGTACTTTTTTTAAGCTCCTTTAAGTACCTTTAAGTGACTTACCTAACAGTGGGGCATAAACACCGACCTCCTCAAGAGTTTTTAGATCCTGTAGAAGAGGTTGAAAGATTTTTTCATAACCATAGGTGTTCACATCATCAGTTTTGCACAATACTGACAGTATATAGTAGATAGACGACAAAGCAGAATGGGACCCCGGAGGCAGGTTAGCCAATACCCAATAAACAGCACAAAGCTTATGCTTCTTTTGTGAGGTGCCAAGTGGGTTACACGTTTCAAAGTCATCAACATAAAGAGTTAGGATTCAACTGGCTCTATAACCCCAAAGTTATCCTTGTAATACTGCTTACGCAGATAGGCTGTACTTAGAGAGCCGCTTTTTTATGGACCTTTGCACTGGATTACCAGGACAAATTGCATCAACAATTTCTCTAATTGAAAGTTCATCAACAGAGAGGTTTCTCTGATGAAAGATGTCATGCACAGTGTCACAAGACAATGGCACAAGGGCAGAACAGATCAAATGATGGAGTTCCCCAAGAAATTCATCTACAGCTGAAGTCAGCACATGGACCAAATGTTCTAACTTCAACAAAGCAGCTGCAAATCTATGCTCAATGACCTTCTGCAAGTCTTCAGTATGAGAATGAGTGTTTGAAGGAATGGCAGTATCTGAGTGGTCAACACACTCCTCACTATTTGCTTCCAATTCATTCATAGATGATATCCTTTTAGTTACAACTATTTCTGATTTAAAATCAACCAATCTGTGATTGGAGTGTTTTTGTGTGATTTAAAAGTACAACAAATGCTTGTCTTAAACTCACAGCCTAAAAACATACAAATCACAGTCTTGTTTTGTTTGAGATGTGCATTTATATGAGAAAAATAATCCTTTCTGATGCTAAATCAGTGCAACTACAAATGTGACAACTGAATATAGCCTCTCTTTTGTGATGGACACCTGTGGTGTGGATTTTACTTTGGTGGACAATAAGGGCATTCCACATCTTAAATGTGCATGGACAGTGCTGGAGTGTAGATGAATAGCGAGAACTACATCCAAAATGTTATACGTTCATAACTTCGTAGTTCTTATTTCCCTCCTCCACCACCCGGAAAAGTTACAGAGACTAAACTCGATTACAATAAGTTTGTTTTTTTAATTTGATTAAATTAATTCAACTTGCAAGAAACTAGTTAGTTCAACAACCTCTATAAACAACTCGAGTCTACTTGATTAAACCATGTTCACAAACAGAATTTACTAACTACACTTTTGTAAATTCAAAGACCAAACATTTCCTTTTTTCAGTGTACCACCTACACTTAGGGTGCTATTCACCATTACAGGATCCAGCGTGTATATAACCGACTGGTTTCTTTATGGCTTTCCCATTGCACAGAAGTGAAATCTCCACAGAGAAGTGTTGTCTTTGCATGTAATTGACTGTAGCTTGTTCAGCTCTTTTAAAGCCATCCACTGTTAGCTGATAATTTACTTCTCCTACTACTTGGCAGCAGGACATGACTCCAAAGCCGCTGTGGCATGGATAGAAACTTCCTGCTTTATTTCAGGGTCATCCTTTGAAACAGCATTTACATCTTCAATCATTTTTGGCCACTGTGTGTGGGTATGAAGAAAATGTGCCCACTCAACCATGTTTGGCACTGGAGAAAGGCTTTGACTGATAAGCAACGTGAAGCGGCATCAGCCGGGTTCTCCTTCGAAGAGATGTGTCTTCATTGTTCTACATTCAACAGAGAGTGGATGAGAGATACACGATTTGTGAACATAGGTCTTAAATCTTCTGGTTCTGTTGGCAGTGTATTGCAAAACAGTCATGCTGTCTGACCAAAAAAACTAAGTCTGACAATCGCAAATACAATTCTTTTCTCAGCATATGGTCCAGACGTGCGGCCAAGACTGCTGCAGCAAGCTCCATTCTGGGGATGGTAGTGCACTTGAGAGGTACTCTGGCCTTGCTGAAGGTGAAGGACATTATTGCTATTAGTGAGCCGAAGGTAGGACCCATAGCCCACCTCGGTAACATCAGAAAAGTGGGGCAGCTGTGTGGAGGTAATGTGACCAAAGCCTGAGGGAATAAAGCATCTGTTAATTCCCAAACTGCACAGAAGGTGAAGCATGCTGTGCGATCTTTCCCAGGCCTGTGCAATGTCATAAGGAATTCGCTTGTCCCAAGTCAATTTCAGCTTACATTAGCTTTGCAGGATTTGCTTTGCAACCAGTGTAATGAGAGCCAAAAAACCTAGGGGGTCATGGATTGAACATACAACAGAATTCCTCTGAGGGACAATTTCAGCATAACCTTGCTTCTTGTTTTTTTTTTCAAATCTCTTTCTCAATTTTTGAGCCCTTTTATGGGCTACTTGCTTGTTATTGGGCATGTTCACACTGACTTTACGAAATAGATATTTTAGCTGACCACCTTTAAGCTCATCCGAATCAGCCATTCATGCTTCTATCAAAGCCTAGTGGGCCATTTATAACCCAGCTGAGAAGGGTTTTCACAGCATAAGGTCCACTGCCAACATTGTTGATAATATTCCAGGGTTCTAACATGCCAGCGTCGATAGGCATGATGTCGACCTCCTGAAGGAAAGGCTATTTTCTTATGTCTTTTGGTTTTGGGATATCATCATGTTCCACAGGAATTTTGTTTTTGAGTGAAAACAACAGCAAGATCGAGAAAATTGTCACTGTCCAATGCAGCTACTTACAAGCCAGCAATTGTTTTTAAGAGGTTCTCTGTTCTCTTTCCAGGGGCTAGAAGTTGTTTGGCCAATTCCTCCATACAAAAGGTGGCAGAGCTCTCTGGATCCAAAAAGACATATGTTTCTATGCATTTTGTTACCTTTTGGACATTACCTTGACAGGTATGATTGCCAGAGCACACTCCGGCCCCAGTATTGCTACCAGTCGCCAAGGAGAGGACTGTGTCAGAACCCGAGAAATTGGTGAATGCCTTTGTTGTTGTCTGAGACTTGCTTTGATTTTCCATGCTTTGTATGTGTAAAATTGTTGTATGGTTTTGTTTACATACGTTGCATGACAAATGTTTCTGACAATTTTTGCTTAAATGTCCCTTTTGCAAGCATCCAAAGCATAGTCCTTTATCCTTGAAAACTCAATTCAATTCAATTTTATTTGTATAGCGCTTTTAACAATGAACACTGTCTCAAAGCAGCTTTACAGAAAATAATGAAAAAAATTATACATTCATAGAATTATTAGAAATTTTATCCCTAATGAGCAAGCCGGTGGCGATAGTGGCAAGGAAAAACTCCCTGAAATGACAAAAGGAAGAAACCTTGAGAGGAACCAGACTCAATAGGGTGACAAAGATTTGTGAAAATAAACAAAAACAAAAGTGCAGGTAGCCAGAGAATTAGAGTCTGTGATCTAATTAATGGTGTACTGAAGA
>JAOVVF010001108.1:0-14804 GCA_028565595.1 Duopalatinus emarginatus | reverse complement strand
ATATTTATTTTTTTCATGTAGTTCTTCACAATTGGAAGGTTGCCAGTTCTATCACACCTACCCCTGTCAGGTGTTCACTAGTGTGTGTATATATATGTGTGTGTGTGTGTGTGTGTGTGTGTGTGTCAATAAGCGGTTTACTTTATTTCATTTGTACAATCAATGTACATTGAAGTGCCAGAAAAACTGGCATGTCAGTCTAATACTTTGTAGGAGCATTGGACTGCAGAAATACAGTGGGCCATGGGCTCCTCAAATATTCTGTAGGCAATGAACACCATACATCCTGCAGAATGGTCCATAGTTCTAAGATCTGGTGACTCAGGTGGGAACAGCAAAACCCCAAACTCAGATAACCCTCTAACTGTAACGTCTCTAGGACATGAACTCTGGTGCTTTTTAAATGGCAGCGGTTCTATAAAAATATTTAAAATGGGGCCCTCTTTGTGGTAAGTGCCACCCCCCCTCCTCCCATCCCCCAGGCTCTTCTGCAACATTCCTTTCACCTAATGGACCAGGCCCTTGAATTACCAGAAACTTGTCCATTTTGCTCTTCACAAAAATTACAGACCTGCCCAAAGCTTCTAGCAATCTGGTGCTGTTTTAAGGATAGACAACCCATGGCCATGGACGACTGTGAATTGTGACTGGCTTGCAGATATGTATTTTTACAACATTTTATAAATTATAATAATTATTTTTTAGAATAATAATTATTTTTTAAATCATGGATCATGTTTTAAGTTATGGCCAAATGAGTTAATGATAAAGGGACATTATAAAAAAGAGATACAACCTCTAATGCTTTTCTGTGGCCCCCATAGTGCCCCCCTGGGGGCCCCGGGCTCCCACTTTGAGAACCGCTGTTTTATGGTGTGGGGTCATGCTGTTCTAGGAAATAATCTAGGTATAAATAAATAATACTATTTTATTTCTTTCTTTTTTTATATTTGTTTTGACAGCAATAACATGAACCATTTTTATTTATTAAACTTCTATTTGCCAGATGTGCTTTTATCCATTTATAGTTACATTCAGTGTTGTGGAACGTCTATAAAAAACATTCTTCCTCTTTCTCTCTTTCTTTGTCCTGAAGACCTAAAGTTAAATAATAACTTTAACGCTGCTGTTATACAGAATTGATGACCACTTTATGATCAATCAGAATTATAATTCATGTCTAGTCAGTATGCTAGTATTAGTGTGTGTGTGTGTGTGTGTGTGTGTGTGTGTGTGTATTGTACTTCTGTGAACATGCCCGCACGCCGATGCATTTCCTCTCCTGTGTGTTTTTGTTGCGTGTCTCTTTTTTTTTGTGCACCATCTGTTCAATCAATTCCACCCACGTTCAATAATCAAAATATTTCCCCACTCTGAGCACCATTAAAGGCATTAAAATGTTTTATTAACGTTGTTAAAGCCTCACTGAGGATCTCTTGACTGGTACAGCTAATTAGCACCTGGCTAATAATGCTCATCATAACTCTGTGTGTAATAGCGCTTTGTTATGAGACTCCAACCGGATGCCGGTGTTGTGTTTAAAGGGGCCGATCGAGCGAAACCGACGGAGCACGGTATCAACTCCTGTATCTCAGAACACGAGTTGAGAGAAAGTTATCTGCTAATTCAATTGCGTGAGTTCTTCTAATGAGATATTCTCCAAAGCCGAATGAGATAATCGTATTATTGAGCAGGAAAAGTGTGGGGGATAAAATTACGTCTGATTAAACCATTGACAGCAGCAGCTTGTGGGAGATGAAGAGAGGCAGAAGGTGATCGAGAACCTGAGGGATGATGATAAACCTGAGGCTCGATGAGTGGATAGGTGGATGGATGGACTTACTTTAATAATAAATATAAATAGATGAATGGGTACAGTGGTTAGTAAATGTCTGAATGGATGGATGATAAATGTTGGACTAAATCACTGGATCGATTCAATTAAGGACTAATAATTGTGTATAGATAATTATGCCATAGATGGTAAGTGAAAGTGAAAGTTAACTATTTGCTTGCTGTGCTCGCACACAGAGGAACGTGACCTCCGCATTTGACCCATCAGTAAAACTCACACACATCAGTGAACACTAGGGGGCAGTGAACACACTTGCCTGGAGCGTAGGGCAGCCCCAAACCATGGCAGCCGGGGGAGTTGGGTGCCTTGCCTGAGGGCACCTCAGTCATGTCTTGCCCTGTGCGGGGATCGAACCCAAGGTCTTCCGGTCATGAGACTGTTTCCCTTACCACTAGGCCATGGCTTTCCCCCCAATAGGTCGCGGCTGCCCCTCATACATACATACATACATACATACAGTTATATACATATTATGTATGTGGGTTGATTGTTGAATTGATGATGGATACACCGATGGGAAAATAAATGGATGTTGGATGGACACTCATAAGTAAATAAGTAAATGGATAGAAGGATCAATCACATTGCATGGATAAAATGGAATGGATAAATTAATTGATTGATGGATAAGTGGGTGGATGGAGAAATGGAAGGCAGAATGAGTGGATGGATGTAGTAAATATGTAAGTGTTCAGAAAGATAGATGAATAAATAAATGGATGTATTGATGAATGTGTTGATAGGTGGATGAATGGGTGAGCTGAGAGAGGAATGGATGGATAAATAGGTTGATATATTGATGGACGAGATAGTGGATGCGTGGATAGGTGGATGAATAAACAGATTGGTGGATGAGATGATGGAGGAGATGATTACATAAGTGGATGTATTGACAAATGAGTTGAGATGGATGGATGGATGGATAGATAGATGGATGGATGGATGGATGGATCGTCCGTCCATCTATCTATCAGACAGGCAGACAGACAGGCAGACAGACAGATAGATAGATAGATAGATAGATAGATAGATTGATTGTTGGATGTGATGATGGATGGACGAATGAATAAATAAGTGCATTATAGATGGATAAAGAAAGATGGATGGCTGTTTGTTTGGATTGGCAAATAAGTGGCCTGAATGGATGGACAGAAGACATTTAAACAGTACCACAGTGTCTACAATTAAAATGTTTACACAACCAACAACCATTACCATGTAAACAGCTTCCACTCATTACCCAGCATTAGACTGACGGACAGAGATTCCCCATAGCTACACACACACACACACACACACACACACACACACTCTTCTTCATACTTTCATTAATAAGCCGTCTCTGAACACTGGAAGCCCCCCCCCCCCAACACACACACACACACACACACACACAATCCTGAAACAGCTGCTAAATCCCATATCTATGTGTAGTCAATACTAAGTCAGACCCTGATGCCCATCTCTGAACCCGGAAGAGGGCCAAGATCAGGAGTCTTGGAAATGAGACTGATGTGCAGTACTGTTTTTTAGTATAATAAATAAAAAATCTTTTAGAAAAACACATTTTCTATAAATCATATTTCTAAAACAAGATTTCATCCTTCCCACTGATAACAATATGTAGTATTAGGGTGAGGCGATACGACGATGTTTCGGTATACCGCGGTACGGAAAAATGGTGACGGATGGTGAGAGAGCTATTTTTATGAATTGTGTGTATTTGTCTGTACAGGGGTATGTCTCTGTACAGGGGTATTTGTCTGAACAGGGGTATTTCTCTGAACTGCCCCCGTCATTTCAGACAATATTAAGCGTCATGTATAAATCCCTCCACCTTTCTATTCCGTTGATGTCCCGTGTGTGAAGTCGTGTGAGACAGAAAGACAAACAGGTCTCACTCTCTGTGTCTGTAGTACAGCAGGTCATATTATTAACCCTGTTCATAACTTCCTCAAGTCTGACTAAATAAACCAGGTCATTTTTAAGTCTTTGTGGATCTTCTCTAGGATCAGACCACATGGACTAACCTTCACACCTCTCTGCATCAGTGAGTTTCGGGCATTCATGGTCCTGTCATCAGTTCACAAGTTGCCCTTTCTTGGATCACTCTGGTAGGTGCTACTGACTGTATACCAGATACGTCCTACAAGACCTGTTGTTTTGAAGATGACCTGCTCAGTCTTCAGTGTGGCCCTTGTCAAGGTCACTCAGATCCCTACACTTGCCCATTTTTCCTGCTTCCAATACAACAACTCAAGAACTGTTCACCTGCCACCTAATGTATCCCACCCCTTGACAGGTGCTATTGTAATAAGATAATCAATGTTATTCACTTCACCTATTAGTGGTTTTATGGTTTTAATGTTACGGCTGATTGGTGTGTGTTTATAATTAAATCAAATCAGCCCGATAGCAGATTTAGCAGAAATGATCCTTTTAAACTTACTTGTAGCAGAAAGCTTTCATTTTGAGGTTCACTGAAACTGGAGACTCCTTCCACAAATTATAAATAACTGAAATGTATTAATAGTGTAGTACTTGTTTCCTTATTATATCTATTATTCTTAGATCATGTGGCGCACCAGGCATACAAGTCAAGTGTGTGGAAGATGTGACTATAGACAGTGTAATATACTGTATGACAATGATTGCATTAATATAAACCCAGAAAAAAATATCAGGTAACTAAGAGCCAAGTTATAGTCAGATGGTCATCATACTGTCAAAAGAAAAAAGTCAAACACTCCAGCTTTATACTGGTGAGTGTCCAGCACTCCAGACACAAGGACAAAATGAGACTTTGAGAAAATCGTAAGCAAGATCGAAGACATCATGGCCCAAGGACAGTAACAGAGAACAGACGTGTACATTTAAAGTGAACATAAACACTTACTGAAATCACACTAATTCAAATTGATCTTTCTGTCGAAAATTTTACACTGTTGATAAATCAGGATTGTGAACTCGACAGTACTGTGAGATAAAAGTCAATAATGTATATAGTTACTGATGAGAATAATGGATGTTAAAAACACTGGCAAAAATCTCAAGGGAAAAAATAGACTTGGAAATACTCAATGCAAAAAAGGTACTTCAATTTGTAGAGCTACAAAGAACAGCAGATGTTTTGACAAACTAATGAAACACTCACATAAAACAGGAGATAGCGGATAGCAGGCTAATGATGTGACATGAAGCGAACAACATCAAACTTCATGTACACTTTCCGCTGGTGTCCCACAAGGCTCAGTGCTGGGTCCTCTTCTATTTTTTAACTCTACACTCGCTGACTGGAATATGTTATTTCTTCACATGGCTTCTCCTATCATTGTTGATTCTCCTTCTGGTCCTCAAGTTATTGGCCTCAGATTTAGCAGACATTGCTTCGTGGATGGCAGCCCAACACCTGAAGCTGAATCCTAGCAAGTAGGAACTGGTCTTAATTGTGATCTCTTACTTCCTTTGGGAATTCCCTGATCACCCCATCTACAGAAGCACATTGCTTTAGAGTAGATGTTTGCGACCATCTATCTTTCATGTTGCTAACTTGTTATGTATATTACCCCTTCACAATATTCAGAGAAATCTATTTCTATCTTTCTAAAGAGGTCACACGGATACTAAGTGAAAGTGAACTATTTGCCTACTGTGCTTGCACACAGAGGAATCTGACCTCAGCATTCTCTGCAATTAAACACACCAGTAAACACTAGGGGGCAGTAAACACACTTGCCCGGTGCAGGAGGCAGCTCCAAGCCCTGGCAGTTGGGGGAGTTAGGTGCCTTGCTCAAGGGCAACTCAGTCATGGGGATCGAACCCAGGACCTTCCGGTCACGATACCAGTTTCCTAAGGACTAGGCCACAGCTGCCTGATGTGCCTGACGGCTGGCTGATGTGTAGCCAGAACACTTTGGGACTCTATTTGACCCACCATCATCCAGGACAAATGGAAGACAAGCATCCTGACTTTTCTCTGTCCTGGCACCAAGGTATTGGAAGGAACTGCCCCTGAGTGTCTGAACAGCAGAATCACTTGCTGTCTTCAAATGTAGTCTGAAGACACGCCTCTTTTGAGAGCACTTAATGAGCACTAACTCAACTGAGCATTATCTTTGCATCTATTAAATCTCTTAACTTTACAACTGTCATGTTCTTGTGTAGTTTTGAGTTATATGACTCATTTTGCTGGTTTGTATTAGGTATTGTATGGCTCATTTCTGGCGGTATCTTCATTATCAAGGACTTTCAATTCTGGTCTATCAGCACTAGCTTTGGATATTCTGATTTAATGACTAAGCACTTTTGTCACTCGCTCTGGATAGGAGCATCTGCTAAATGCCATACATGTAAATGTGAATGTCAAACCACAACGAAATGCTCTAACCGAAATAGCACGAAAACATAAATATGATGAGATGAGAAGCACAATGAGCTCAGAACACTGGGAATTACTGACACGATGGCAGGTGTGTATACAGTGTAGATATGTGACAAAGTTATAAAGAGACTCTGAAGAGACCCAGTCATCAAGACATCACAATTTGCTCTGATTATCTTGTTACCAGGGTGTGTGGGTGTGTGTGTGTGTGTGTGTGTGTTAACTTGTCCTTCATGCTTTTAGTGCGATCTGGTCTTAGGCCTTAATCCTATCTCTCATTCACACCGTCACACCTGTTAGTTTCATCCATTAGTATTTCAAACCGTTTCGTCCTTCACTTCTCTCAGAACACGTTTTCTTTCTTTCTCGATTTCTTTATTCCACAAGCAAGATGTCTCGCACCTAGATGTTCTTTTGTCAACTTTATTTATCATTAATAAATATCAGTATTAATTTTATATCAAGTGTCTGCATCCAAGTAATAGAAATAATAATCCTCATAACTATGAGTCCAGCTCAACTACTTTAAGTAATATTCGAGAGATCTAAAAAGCTTTTCATTCAGACGGATATGCCACTTGAGCACATGGGGTTGCACCACACTGACTTTTAAGAACATATAAAAGTTTTTTAGTGATGTAAAAATGTTCAAAATATTAGCATTTGTAAACTTTGGTTTATTTAAGAGGTTTCAGACATAAAATTATGCCACAGTAATTAACAATGAATTTATTATCATTGAAACACCATTTTAAATTCTTTTTTTAGTCTGTTTATTTACATGGACAGTTGCACCACCTGACATTTTGGGGGTTTAAGATTAACATATAAGAATATGTATATATATGTATATATATAAATTAGGGCTGTCAAAGTTAATGCAATAATAACGCATTAACGCGATCTAAAATTATCGCGATAAAAAAAAATAGTGCCATTAATGGAAATCCTAGGAAGTATGCGATTTTCGCATTTTGAGTTTGAGTGATGGTGAAAGATCTGTTATACGTGAACTTTCATTTGTGTTTTGTATGTTCAGTACTGCCTAGTATGTGAGTGAATAAACTCCCTTACCACAAGAACTTTTAGCATAACATGTGTTCACCATTTTAATTGTAACATTTCACTTTAAAGCCTTATTCATTTACATAGATTAAAAAAAATGTGATTAATCGCGATTAACTATATGAAATTCTGACATTAATCGTGATTAAAATTTTTAATCGTTTGACAGCCCTAATATATATATGTATATATATATATATATAATGCTTTTTTGTTGCAGGACGTTTGTTAGAACCTATATTTTCACAATTACCTTACAGTTTTACAGGCGTTCGGTGCAAATCAAATGATGACCTTCTGCACGCTGCCTTTTAGCAAAATGACAATGATGGGTTAAAATGCAAATTCTATTTCATACTTTGTAGAAATAGTGGATGTAGATGTTGTTTTAAGTTCGCCAGAGAAATCCCTGGTATAAGCGCATCAAACCCCGGCTTGTGCCGATAAAGCCAAAACAAGAGCAGAGAAAGAAGGAAGTAATTAGCACATAAGCCACAGCTTGGACAGAGGAAGCTTTATCTTCTGAAAACAAAGCCCCAGCATGGGCGAAAGAACCTCTGGAATGGGCAAAAGCCTCAGCTTGGGCAGAGGATGCCCTAGCATGGGCAGTAGGATGCCACTTGGTCAGAATTATTGTCTAAATGGGCTATAATGTCTTTAAGCCCCCAAATGGGCATAAGCCTTAGCTGGAACACTTTGAAGCCCCAGAGTGGGCAAATGCCTCAGCTGGGGCAGAGGAAGCCCCACTGTGACAAGAAGTCACGGCTTGAGCAGAAGTGTCTGAATGGCTATAAACCCCTAAATGGGCAAAATCCCCAGCTTGGGCACAGAAAGTTTCTGAATGGCAGAAACCCCACAGTGGGCAAAAGCCTTAGCTTGGGCAGAGAGCAAGCACCAGCATGGGCATAAGAAGCCTCGGCTTGTGCAGAAGAATTCTAATTATAGGCTAAAGAAGCCTGGATGAAGCTCAGTACATAATTTAACATCATATCATTGCGTCTAAGCTGCTCAGACGCCTGAGAGACAAATACCTAGGGTATAACCTCAGGGGGCAAAATCACACCCTATTCACTACACTCAAGTGCACTACATTCCAGTGCACTTAAATCACACACTCTGGTGCAATATCCAAATGACACAGCCCAGAAGGGTAAATAATGCTGGAAATGCCATGTGTAGGGTGTAGTGAAGGATTTAAGACTGTAGTGCGTACTGTCTGACTTGAGACGCGACCCTGACGCGCTAAGCTGATTGGCTGACGGGTTTATGACGCACCAGCAGATGGCAAGCCAGTCATTTGAGCGGTTTCCCGCGCAGCCGAGCGGTCTCTTTAATGACCCCTGCGGGAGAGGTGGACTTTGTAGAAAAATACTCCAGCTACTTTTCCTGAGGTTATTGTAATTCTGCGGGGGCGCTGCTGTGGATGGAGACGTTTAATCAAAACTCAAACAGAGTCCAGGTCTCGTGCGCGCCCGTGAATTCCATTGGTGCGTTAATTAGTGTCATGGAGAGCGCGCGTGTGCGAGCGCGCCGGGCACGTCGGTCCAGATGGGAGCGCGCATTTAAGGTGTTTAATTTCTTAGTGGAGCGTCTCCGAGCCTGAACGACTTCTGTCCTCCTGCGTGTGTGTATGAGTGTGTGCGCACGCGTGTGTGAAAAAGAGTGTGTGTGTGTGTGTGTGTGTGTGAGAGAGAGAGAGAGAGAGAGTGTGTGTGGTCATCATCGTGACTGTCTTTTTCAGTGGGACCCTTCTCGTCTATTTCTAAAAGGTAAGTCACAATAATAATACATTTAAATTATGTATGTGTGCGCGCGCGCGTGTATTTAAATATATTGTGCGCGCGCGTGTATGTTTGTGTGTGTGTATATATATATATGTGTGTGTGTGTGTGTGTGTGTGTGTGTATAGGATATATACATACATATAGTATACATATGTATATAGAAAATAAACTAATATTTTTATATAAGTGAACTTTTTAAAATTGAAGTAAATGTTATGGATTAAAAATGTAAAAAATAGTATTTTTATGTTTGGATACTTGTGTCGGTCGCGCGCCTTTGGGAACCCCTGTCTTTTAAAAAAAAAAAAGTTAAAAGCGCGTGCCCGTTTTCTGATTTGCTTGACATGATGTTACCATGTAGATGCGCGCACCCGTGGCACGACGCACTTGCGCGTGTCCGACAGATTCACACGCATTTCACACATCTTATGACACATTTTGCTCCAGATGAGACTCAAGCCTGCATGTTTGTATAATTAAAAATATATAAATACCTTATTTTCTTATTTGTTTTGTTTTCTCTTCAATTTTTAAATCACATAAAGTGAAAAAAAGGTCTCATTTACTCATTTAAAGTTTCATATCCTCAGGCATGAATGTGAGAAAATTATACACATTCTGTTCATTCTGTTAAATCATAAAGTTAAAGCTATAATATTTTATTATATACTCTGACTGGTGTCTCTTGGACTGGTTTGATCTCGGTGGTGTGTGGTCTGTTTAAACGAATGTGTGTATGAGACACCACACACACGTTGGGTGATAAAAGAGCGAGACACCTGGTGATAGATGATGACTTATCTGTTTGGATTTTCAGGCAGACCGGTGAGAAATACAGGAGGTGAGAGACACACCAAAAAGGGAGGAAATGAGCAACAGACAGGCAGATGGTGAGAGAGAAAGACAGGGAATAAAATAAAGACAGATAGTTAAAGAGAAAGACAGAGTGAGTAACGGACAAGGAGAAAGAAAAATTAGTGAGAAAGACAGACAGGGTGAGTAAAAGACAGACAGACAGACAGAGAAAGACAGGGTGAGTATTGGACAGAGAGACAGACAGTGTGAGAAAAAGACAGGTGAGTAACAGACAGTGAGAGAAGAATTACTGAGAAAGACAGCCAGAGTGATTTACAGACAGACAGAGAAAGACAGGGGTGAGAACAGACAAAGACGGCTGAGTAACAGACAGACAGACAGACAGAGAAAGACAGGGGTGAGTATCAGACAGAGAGACAGTCAGAGAAAAAGACAGGAGAGACAGACAGACAGACAGACAGTGAAAGAGAAAGACTCAGGTGAGTAAAAGACAGACAGACAGGCAGTAAAGGAGAAAGACGGTGTGAGTAACAGACACTGAGAGAAAAATTAGTGCGAAAGACAGACAGGGGTGCATAACAGACAGACAGTCAGAGAACGACAGGGGTGAATAATGGACAAAAAGACGACTGAGTAACAGACAGATTCTCAGAGAAAGATGGGGTGAGTATCGGGCAGAGAGAGAAAAAGACAGTGATGTCTAACAGACAGATGGAAGAAAGACAGGATGAGTTACAGACAGACGGTGAGGGAGAAAGACAGAGGTGAGTAACAGACAGTCAACGATGGAGAAGGACAGGTTGAGTTACAGACAGTGAGAGAAAGAAACTATTAAAAAATGAGAATAGAGTCCTTGATAGAAATGGACGATCATATGGGATCTCTCTCTCTCTCCCTGTTTTGTTCTCTCTCTTTCTCTCTGTCTCACGCTCCCATGGTTTTTCCACCTGTCTCCTGCTGTGTGTGAACATGTTCCCTATTTACTATATAGTGCACTATTTAGGGTTCAGCCATTTTGTATGTGCGAAATCTCAGTAGAAAAGGGACATTGCTTGGATGTTTTATTACCCGGAGTGTTTTATTACCCAGAGTGCATCATAAATCTAGTGTACCACCGATGATCACTAACTTCTTTCACACTGAGCACCTACTCTAAAGCAACACGGTTTCACTCAGCTCGGTGTTTTACTGACAGGTGAAGATGTCATGGTTGGAAATCAAAGAAGTTTAAAAGTGAAACACAGAGGAGGAAAAAAAATAATGGAACCCGATTATCTCATTTTATATCTCGTCTCTCGTATCTCATCACCTATATCGTATAATCTCATATCTCATGACCTAACTAATATCTCATCACATCTCGTATCTTGTCTATTTCCCCATCCATATCACCTATCTCATCACCCATCTTATCTCATCTAACTTATCTTAAGTAACCACTTATATCCTCTATCTTATATCTCATCACCTGATATCACGTATCGTCATCTCATTTTTATCATCACCTCTTTAATTTCCTCATCTCATATCTAATCACCTATCTCATATCTCATTTCATTTTGTCTCATGTAAACTCTCATATCATCATCTCATATCCCGTATCACTTGATTCATATCTCAACTCATATCACATCTTGTATTACTTATCTCATTACACACATTATCTCAGATTTCATTTCATCTCATGTTTCACAGATCTTGTATCTCTTTAGATATCTCGTCTCATATTTCACATCTTATCTTGGATCTTACATCACCTATCTCACAACTCACACCTCTCATCTCATCTCGTGTCTCAGTATATCTTCTCATATCTCAGATGTCAGTCTTTATCATCTATCTCATCTCTTACTTTTCCTATCTCGTATTTTATCTCGTCTTGTATCTCCTCCGTTGTCTCTCATCATTTATCTCATCCCATGGATAACAGCTACACTGATTCCATTACCGAGGACTGATATTTTATCTGTTAGAAGAAACAAATTCTATTTTTGTCAACACATAGTTCCTGACACCCTTAAAAAAAGCTTTTACTTAATTCATGTGTTCACAACAGTTCCACAAGATTTGTGCATCCACTATGATTTAATGTTGTATTTTTTTAGAGCGCTGAATAAAATCAAGCGCCGCACCCTCACTTGAGCTCAGGATTGAACTTGAGTCACTGGTGTATTACAGCAGAGGCATTATGTGCAAAATGAATAGGTTGGTGGTGGCTTCATAATGGTATGGGGTTTGTTTAACTGGCATGCCATGGGAGCCCTGGTACGTCTGCTGACGTCCTTGACAGGTGGACGCTAAGTGTGCCTTGTTTCTGACAGCCTCGGTTGACAGCATCCAAACATTTTACCAGTTTACCAAAAAACACTCCAGCTCAGTGCCTTTAAACAAAACAAATAAATTTTCAGCCTAGACTTAAAGACTGAGTCCAAAAGACTAATTAGAAAGCTGTGGTATAAATATTGATCTCTGTAAAAGAAAATCTCCCCCTTTCAGTAACCTTCATAATTCAAGGTATGAGCAAAGAGCCTGCACCTTTTGATCAAAATCGCTGTGCTGGATCTTTAGAGACTAGAAGTTCGCTACGTCTGTCTGTGATGATCACAACATTGCTGTTTGACCACAATGATGACAGTGTAAGTAACTAAAACTAAATATTCTTCAGTTTGTTTTTGGTTTTCTGTGTTCTAATGTTTGCTACTGTATTGTGTTATCAGTAACACAGACACAAACATTGTAATGATTCTTGATGTGTTTTCTTTGTTGATTGCAAAATAATTTTTAGATCTTCATCATGTACGGATAAACAGATAGAGGCATAATCATGGAGATGGGATCTACAGAGACTGCACTGATGACAGGTGATTAATTAAGAGGCAGAGAGTTAATGTAGACTAAAATTGTACCTCGAGCCATGGCATATTGACAACAGAGAGCAGGATAAAATGCAAAAACAGTCACTGTGCCAATGAAATCTAAATGCGGTTCTGGAAATGAGTGACTGTAATACACTGAAGTACCAGGAAAAACTGGTACACCAGTCTAATACTTGGTGGGTCCCCCATGAGGCATAGATTCTTATCTATCTTATCTAGGATTATCTGTGTTCCACAGACAAACCCCAAACTCAGACATGTGAGTCATACTGTCCTGTTAGAAGAGGATATTGTCCTTTAGAATGAAAGCAAAACATGAACTGGTGCAACTCGTCAAAAAGGGGGACACACAGTGTTTACCTGTCAGAGACGTTTGTAGGTGTACCAGGGGTCTAGTGGAATACCAGCTAAACAAACCACATACTGTTACTGAGTCACCACCATCCTGTGTATTTCGCATAGGGTCAAACTGTTACACTGAGTCGAGCCTCGGTGTGGTGGTGGCGGCTTCATAATGGTATTTGTTTACATTGTCGTTTCGTCTTGTCAATCACAGAATTTAAACTCAATTTATAAACCATTTAAATAGAAAAATCGTTCCTGAACTGAATCGTGACCCCAAAAATCAGAATCAAATCGAATCACCAGACACTGAGTGATTCACACCCTGAATGAGAATCTGTGGAGAAATGCTGTCACAAGCATATACAGGGTGAGTCAAAAGTCCTGGGAATTTCGACTCACTCTGTAGGAAATAAAGTAACCAAAGACAAACTGCATTATGAACAGAAATGATTTTAAACACTAAGTAACTGTAGGCAGTGACTGTGACTCCCCCATTGTGATTATTTTCCTATGACAGGATGAAGTGTTGTATTTCTCACATATCACACACTGAGTCAGGATGAGGTGTTAAGGCTTCCGCGTATTTCCGGGCAAAACGAAGTCATGCGAGTGTTGTAGACTCTACTTTTGTCCGCGTTGAGTGTTTTTCTTAACGCTGTACCGAGATAATCAAACGATACGTAATACATTTCCAAACAGAATAAACAATTTCTATTTGTACTGGCACGCAAAAAGCTTCTCCATTAGCCGAGAAAGCTATTAGTCGAGTCACCTAATGAATATTGATAAATGTTGGGGGTGGGAGGAGGTGTGGGCGGGGGTGGGCAGTGTATGGAAATGGTCTCTGAAGATTATATAGGCACGACTTTCAGTGTAAACATCTACTGAAACATTTCCTGGACCTTTATGAATAATGCAGAAGAACAACGCAAATGATAAGAAGAAAGACGTTCAGAGGATGCGTCTTTGCCGTGTGTGTGTGTGTGTGTGTGTGTGAGATCTGTTGGTATGTTTTTAAAAGTGTGTGGAGTGTAATATCCTGTGCGACGATAATAAACGACTTGGCTGGAGTCCAGCGTGTCGGTGTTTGTGTCTCTTTTCGTCCTTGCCGGTTTGATGTTGAGAGGCTGATTGGATGAACTCCAGAGACACATCACTGGCTTTGCTTCACTCGTATCGCTATATAAGCAGTTCAGACGTCCCCATCGTCGATCTGCACCTCGGGATGAGTATCCTGTACATGTCTGACCGTGTAGTGAGCGGTGAGAACGCGCTGGTAAATTCATCAGGTTTGGTTGCGTTTCGAGGCCAAAACATCTGGCGCTCGGTCCGAATGTCCAGGGCCGTGTTCACCTCGGAAGATTTATGTCCCCTTTTATAAAGTGTCGTGACAAGGCAAATCCAAAAATGGGGACATTTTGAAAAAAAAACATCCAGGGCTTGAGCCACATAAGGCATTTACACACGTGTATGGCCAGCCGTGGGCTTGTAGTCCCATATTGTCTAGCGGTCAGGATTCCTGGTTTTCACCCAGGCGGCCCGGGTTCGACTCCCGGTATGGGAAGGTTGCTTTGTTGGGGGCAGCCGTGGCCTAGTGGTTAGGGAACCGGAAGGTTGTGGGTTTGATCCCCGCCCAGGGCAAGACACGACTGAGGTGCCCTTGAGCAAGGCACCTAACTCCC
>JAOVVF010001060.1:0-14807 GCA_028565595.1 Duopalatinus emarginatus | reverse complement strand
GAGGAACCCTTAGAGTGTAAGTTGATGGAAAAAGGGCAAAAGGAAGACATTTTTCATGTGTGTGTAAAAAGGTATGCAAACTGGTATAGCAGGGTTTGTTGGTTTAGACCTGTACATGGTGTGCATTTATACACAACGACACATGTACACATGCACCCCCACACACAAAAAAAAAACAGGTCACCCAAGTTATTTAAACATTAGAAAACTGGTAGTATCCAAAAAATATAATTGTTTTCCTAATTTCAGTAAGTAATGTGATGTAATGTAATTATAAAACAGAAGATATTTTAGTCTAAATCCTTTATGTATGCAGTCTAGATTATTTTAAATAAACAGGATTTTCACACGTTTTCAAAGTTGCCATATTCTAAATAGTCATGTACACACTTAAAAAGTTAAAAATAATGATTATGTCCATGCATTATGTCTAATATCTCTGCACATGCACTATGAAATGACTTCTTATCAAAATTGAAGGGACAAGCCAAATAAATACTCCTGCAGTCTGATAAAAAAACAACAACAAATAAATAAAAGTTTTTTTAAAGACTTGGGAGAAACTTCATCTTTCAGCAGTACAGGAATGATCAAAAACAAAAAGGTGAATGTTCTACAGTAGCCAAGTCAAAGTCCAGATTTTTATTTTGTACCAAATCTGTGGCACTATTTGAAAACTGCTCTCACAATACAAACAAACAATATTCATTCAACCTGAAGAGCTTGGCACAAATCTGGCAGGAAGAACTATGTGCAGAGCTGGTAGGAATTTACCCAATAGATATAGAGCCGTTATTGCAGCAGGTGGTTCTACCAAGTACTAACCTAAAGGAATTTAATACTTATATAAGCAACTTTGAAAAAGCTCTGTTGACAAATAAGGAATTTTGACATTTAAAAAAACTACTGTAAGAAAATTGGTTTTGAAATCCAGGCAAATATGATGACTTTTTATGGGAGTTAAATAACTTTGTATTGCTTATGATATACACAGACTGGCAGGTTTTAATTAGTAATATATTAAAATATGATTTTGTTGCAAAATTACATTATCCCATTCTTCAGTAGAAATATGGCTTTCTGGAGATCTGCATTGTTACAGTCTTGTCTTTGCCATCTAATAACATTTACATTTACATTTATGGCATTAAGCAGACACCCTTATCCAGAGCAACTTACAAAAGTGCTTAGTTGATTTCTTGAAGTATCTAAAGCTAGTGAAGGGTATATCAGGATTCAGTTTGCAAACAAGTCACTTCTCATTTAAGTGCTGGCAGAACAGATGAGTTTTTAGCTGACGTTTAAAGACAGCAAGACATCTAAAAGAAGTTCACCCCACCACCATGGTGCCAGAACAGAGAAGAGTCTGCAGGTTTGTCTCCCGTGTGTCTTGGATGATGGCGGTTCAAGATGGGCTGTACTTGAGGCACTAAGGGCTCTAGGTGTGTACCTGGCCTTAACCATTGCCATCAGCTAGGAGGGAGCTGGACCATTTTTGGCTTTGTAGGCCAGCATCAGGGTTTTATATCTGATACAAGCTGCTACAGCAAGCCAGTGAAGGGTTCACAACAACGAGATAACATGGCTAAACTTGGGGAGGTTAAAGTCAAGTCGAGCTGCTGCATTCTGGATCAGTTGCAGGGGCCTGAAGGCACGCATGGTAAGCCCAGCCAAGAGAGAGTTGCAGTAGTCCAGTCTTGAGATGACAAGAGACTAGACTAGTACCCGGGTAGCTTCCCTTGAGAGAAAGTCACATGCAGACAACAAATTGATAAATTTGATTTTGATCTGCATGTTATTTCATAGACCACTTACTTACCTTCTAGGTCCTATGTGTCTGTACTCGTGGAGAATCTACTAAAAAAATAGCATTATTAACTAGATTGATGACAAGATTAAACTAAAATATTAGTAATTTACTATTAGTACTATTACAAACTAAAATATTGTATCATATTATAATAATATAATACTAATCACTTTGTCATTTCTTCCACTAGAGGGCGTCCTCCCTTTATTTTCCACTCGTGCTCTTATGCACTTGGGAGAAAATGACACTTTTTTAATCATAGTTTCTCACTGGCTGGGATTTGCTTTTTACAGTGTGTTGATATGCCAGTTTTTTTACATGTTAAATTTAATTGTTCATTATAAATAAAAGACCAATCAAAATCAAGGGTACCTATAACAGAAAGCTCACTTTAGTTCATTTCGTTTTTACCCTTCCTAACAGTAAATCTCACCTGGATAGATTTTGTTCATGCACAAGCATACCAGCAAAGTCAGGATGTGTCGATGACATACAAATTGCTTCTCAGAGTCAAGGAAGGATCTTTAATAGTGGCATCAAATCCTGCTAAGGACTGTTTCAGTGTCTAGGATCCTTCTAATTCTACCACACATGCACGCTTACTAGACTGTGCTCTGCAAATGCTCTGCGAATTATTTTATACTTTTGGTCCATTTGAAAATACATGGTAGGTTTTAGCTGGGTTATCTAATTAGGGTTCTAAGTCTTGCTAGCTATCACACTCACATTGTCTGCAACTCAGTTAAAAACCGTTCTTCTTGCATGAGATCTACATATGGTGATCTGTGGGCCTGAACTATTAGCATCATATTCTTTTTTTGTATTCTGTGTGCTTGACTGCTGATCTACAATTTTGGGTCTGGAATGAGATCTCTCTCCAATTACTGGACCACGTAGGGTCCTGTCTTGGCGGCTCCACTTAGACTTTAGTTTACACAATTTGCCATCTTGCTAATCAGTGCCAGTAGCATGTTGAGGTGCTGCTCATATCTAGCGTACTGAGTTTGCTGGACTACAAATAAAAACACAACAGGCCTGAAATTAGGTTTCCTCCATTAATATTCCATTCTCTCTGCTGACCCCTTTAGCAGTTCCTTTCCAAGCATTCACCATCTGCCATCAAAAGACTAGAAGGGCTGTGACAGGCGCAACTAGCATTGTCAAGGCACTGTTGACCTAGACCATGACCTAGTGAAATTTACCCTGTGTGCCAAGGTTGCTGCTGCCAATGCAGCTCGACACCACACTCAGAATACTTTGTACAGAAGAAAAACAATGACTTGAGTAGGAAATGTCACTAGTGCACATGTGCCTTGTTCATCCTGCTGTATTTAACATGAACTTGTAACATAACTGAAGAAAACTTGACAGTACTCTTGATTTGCTGGTTTTCCTAAAAGCCAAATTCTTGTTTAAAGTTTCAGCACATGCCTTCATTCAATACCCCTTTCTCTATCACACCTGATTCAACTCATGAAGCAAACGATAAGTCTAATGAAAGTAGGTTTAGGTGAGTTAAAGCAGGAAAACTTGATCTTGTGCAGGAACAAGTCATGGGCTGAGTCCGAAATCGCGTACTCAAGCAGTACATACTGAATTAGAAGCAGTGTGCACTGTTTTACCAGTAAAACAGTACGCAATTCTAGTATGCGAGCGAGCAGTATGCACAGCCTCGGACGCACTCCATCCGCCATCTTTCCAATGTCATGTCACAGCCATTTTTTAAATCCCCAAATGTACTTTTTTAAACCTTAAAAAGTGTTTTTTTTACTCAGAAGAAATAATTAATATAGAAATTATTAACATAAAAATACTTTTATGTTGCTCCTCTTCAGTTTCGAACGTCTGCGCTGCTCGAATTGCATTATGGGATAGAACAGTGTGCTCCGCTCGCATACTGCAAAATGGCTGCCGAAACAGTGCGTCATCCGGGAACTTTTCGCATACTGCTTGATGCATACTGCACATCCGGACACACTAGTCACGCTCGCGTACTGTTTTCGCTCACTGTTCAGTATGGTAGCATGCGATTTCAGACGCAGCCATGGTATGGTTCAAGTGCAGTAATCTAGAGTGTTTGTTAGTCCCAAGATTCTTAAATGTGTTGTGAAATGGAGGGTGACTAGGCAATAGCAGGAATAAACCCCCATAAAGTAAACAATCTTTGTCTGTGGTCTAATTTGGTACTCATAAAGTTTATCTAGCCTGTGATCTTACTTTAGATTTGGATCTTTGAAACATTTTCCTGTAAGATAAGTCAATCAAGATAGAGGTGATTGTGACCAAGATGTAAAGAAAAAACCTGAACTAATTTTCTTAAAGGAAATGACATCGTTCATAACATTTCAAAAGTACTTAGCATGTAGCGACTGTATTGTGTGTGAAAAGATGTGGTTGAAATATAGCAGATGTGATCTGCTATGTTACATGGTAAAGTAAGTGCTTTAGCTCTCCACTTTCATTTGAAAATACATAAACCTGCAGTGTTAAACCTGAGGATGAACACCATGAGAAGCAGGTAAGTAAGGTAAGTTCAGCTAATTTGCTAGCTATATTTAACCACATTACCTTGTTTATTGTGCTAATTGCAGGTTACATCATCCTTAATTCCAGTAGTAAACATAACTAGCTAGTCAAATTCTAGCTAATGCTAAATAGTGGTTATATGATATTTTACTTTCGATAAATCATTAGCTAATTCTGTGACAATAGTAATGGATATATGATCAACAAGCTTACAGATATTAAATAATAACTGCAGGCGAAATGGTGTAGTTGCTTGTAGCAGTTTAAGATAAGCATTTCCTTTACCTACGTTTTAATACTTGAATATGTTTAATAGTAGCAACTGTTTCCCACTTGAGCACTTTTTTGACCAGATACTTTTATCTATAATTTTACTCATGCATCATTTCCGAGTACTTTTTCTACCCCTGGAGGTTTTAAAACTTTATACCAGTTGATGCCATCTGTCTTACAGTTGCATGTGCAAAGTGTTGAACTGGCTGATATTTTACAAGCCTGCCTTACTTCTGCTTTTTGTGTTTATCACAGCCAATACATCATCTGACACCCACAGGTAATATAGTGCTAAGTTGCTATTCTTGCTCTTTTGTGGTGGTTTCTTTAGCACCAGCTTTCAGGGTCTAGACAGTATGTGATAAACCCGAGTTCTTTAGCCAGGTTTGTACATAAAAAACAAACTTACGTCTAGTGCAGATGTTGTTAAATGTATGTCCTTTCTTTGCATCAACAAAGGCTTAATTTTTGTATGAAAGAAATGTGTATACAATTTTCTGTCTGAAGAAGAGTGTGTACTTCAGTAATCATAGAGAATGGAATAAAAATGAACCCTAGTATATGTGTGTATTTTATGGCTGATGAACTTATCACCAGGTTGTAGAAGAACTACTAAAAAACATGTTTTAATATTGAAATTGTGATAAAGCAACTAGTGGGATATGTATTTTTATATAATTTAACTGTGTTGCACATCCCATGTGTTGCACTTAAAATGGGCAATAGTTGCTGGGCATCCTTGTCTGATTTGTTGTGTAATGATTGATTAGGTGTAGAATGATGCATAAGAAAATAGAAACTGATGCAGAAAGAAAACAGATTACCTTAGAGCCCTGAGGTAAGTGAACCAAGAGGAGTTTGAACATTGAGATGCCATGCAATGGCCTGTAAAACACCGAAACCTTATACCTCAGAATACAACAGAATTGTGAACCGTTCTGCTGGAAGTATGCCTACAGAATATTTCCGCAAGCTCATGGACCAATTATTAGACTGTTTTTTTCTGGCACTTGAGTTGACACATTATATTTTATTTAATTAGTAAAATGTGTACTATATTTAACACCTTGTTTGAACCAGTACTGTCTTGCTGCATAAGTATTGTATTAGTATTATTTTGTCATACTAGCTTTAACTAACATAAGTGAATGTACAATAAGCAGCAAAAATAAATAAACAAAATGCACCAGTATCTGTATGTTTATTTATGATCAAACATATAAATTAAAAGGTCCAATCGCAAACTAAAATGGTAGTACATATTAGATGGTACTGATTTCTGTTGCCAGAAAACTAGTAACATATTAGTGAAATGTCTGATATGAAATCTCTGCTGTGATGTACCTCAAGCAGCTGTCCTCTAAAATACAATATAGCTGCAGTGTGCAAGTCATTCCAGCATGTGCAGGACAGTGCTGAGCTAGACTAGTGCAGCTGATGAGTAGAAGGGGCACCAGTGAATCTATCAGCAATAAATTTATGGTCACATTCAGAGAAGTCAGAGAGATGGGTCCCTGCCACTGAGGTCTGAGCTGAATAGCTGCTTGAAAACAATTCTGAAGAGGCTTATGTGAAACAAGGTATATTGTATTATATCCAATTAATTTATATTTTACTATTTGTTCTGCTCTCGTTACCAATCTTAAGTTTAAAGTTGGTGAAAGTTAACTTCACAAGCCAGATGCTCCGACAAGGCAAAAGCTGAGGCCAGTGAAGCTGGTGCTTAGAGGATATTTTTGAACAGGCACCTGATCACAAGACCCAGCACCACCCAACACACATGGTAGCATTTCCACATTATTGACTTTCCTTCTCATTATTGTTATTCCTCTTGTTATTCTCCATTCAGTATTAACTTACTTAGTGAGGTGTCATCTATCTCTGGAAAAGTCTCAGTATTAGTGTGGTATCAGTATTCTACTCTAATTAGAAAGGTAGAGTAAGCTTCACCACTGTTTCATTAATAATTTTCTTTTTTATGAATATTCCATACATATTTTATTTAATATATTTAATTAAATAATATATTTTGTATTACGTAGAAGACAGTCTCATAGCATTAACTTATTCATTCATCCTCAGCAACCATTTGATCTTAATCAGGTTTGTAGTGACAAAGGCTTCAAGTCCGGGCAATTATCCTATCAAGGGATGCCAGTCCATCAGAGGGAACCAAGTGTGCGCGCACACACACACACACACACACACACACACACACACACACACACACACATACACACAATTACACAATTTAGCATTTTGGCAATCCTAACCACAGAGTCAGCCGTGGCTCAAGATTGGGTAACCGGTCTTGTGACCTGACGGTTGCTGGTTCAATCCCCTTTATCAACAACACCTGACTATTGCTCTGAAGTGCTGTGGACAGTCAAATGTTGAAGTTAAATTTCTCACTTTACCTATCACTAATATCCATTTACAACTGTGAATTTGGAAAAAACTGCTTAAAATAAAATACTGTGAGGATTAAAAACCCAGATAACCAATCTTAATCTTAATAATCAGTATCAAAGCTACCAGTGGCACAAACCTGCCGTGCATCAGTGTCTAAAGCATAAAGAAGTGATCAAAACCCAATTTCTCTATCATGAGTTGAATTGGTTCCTGGCAATGTTCCATCTACCTGTACCATAAAGGTGGTAACTTCAAGCTAGAAACCAAATAAATAAATAAATAAACAAACAAACAAGGCAGTAATAACAGCCAGAAAAACCTAGGAAAAACTTCAATTGCCTGAATGTCTGTTGACATGTCCTTATACTTCATATAATAGTACAGTTTTTGTCAGGGTCAGAATGAATTCCCTCAGCAGAGATATCACAGCCAAGGTATTTCACAGTAAGCCAGAATACATTTAGAACTGGACAATTTGAGGTCAAACTCACAGATGTGTTCCAGGACCTTCATTCATTTCTCCTCGTGATCTCCTAATGAGGATCCATCCAGAAAAGTGATCACCTGCTGTAGGTTTATCACTCCATCATCCTCTCCATAGTTCACTAGAAAGACACAGGAGCATTAGTCAAGCTTTGTGACATTTTTAAGAATTGCAAGTTTCTAAAAGGGGCAGGAGAAGCTGTTTTTTTGGTTTGACATAAGACTCTGCATCCATTTTTAAAGGCACTAAACCACTTTGAACCAGACAGACGAGGGAAATTTTCCTCTGTTCTTGAAACTGGATATCCATCTTTCTCAGTGAGGCTATTTAGCCTACGATAATCCACCACTGTTCTAATCTGCCCACCAAATTTTCCTCACCACTTACCCCATGTTGGGACATCCCTGATGTCAAGATCATTCGATGCAGTATTTGTTAGAGTAAAACATTTTGGCAAGAGGTGAAAATCTTTCCAACAATTATAGTGAAATAAATCTTAGCAGCAACAGCAGCAGAGACATCAAAGGGTACAGACCCCTGACCATCTTTCTCCCTTCCTCAGATTTCATGATATGTGCTTGACAATAACACAGTGGGTATCTGCCGGTACGGATATGGTCAATGGTTTGTGTTATTAGCGCTTATGAGGCTTGCTAAATCATCTTTAGCCTTATTAAAGTGAGCAGCTGGATGGAAAGGAGACTTTGAACTAGAGTGAGAGGCAGGAGTGGATGCTGTGTGTGCCTTTTCTTATGTATATGGCCTTTGGCTCCTACACTGTATGTATTGGCCAACTCAGTGATCTGCTCCCTAAAAGTTGGCTCTCAAATACATGTCTACTGTTTTAAGAGCCATGCCTGTAGTAACTCCTCTGAGTATGCTCAGAAACACAAAACATTTTTAGTGTTCATACTTAAAGGTTATTCAGTGAGGTGAGTACACCCTAGTCAACCTTTATTAGTGTTCCGGTAGATGGCGCCACAAAGCACAATAAAATCTACAAATGATTAAGTTTTCTTGTTTTGCTGAGTAAAGTTTAACCTAGGTAATGCACATGAGGTAAAGTCTATTAAGCTTATTTTTTTCTTTATCAATACATTATTGACCCTTTAATTACTGCAAAGGTTCTTTTAAAGGTGACATAATATAAATTAGATACCATTTGTATGAACGGTTTAATTTGTTCATGTAGTAATGATTAATCATGTAAATATTTTTATTGACCATGTTGTCAATCTGTTAAACATTAGTGCACACAACTTCCAAACAATCATCTTGAATGGTCTTTAAAAAACAGCCAAGTCTCCGAAACAGGTCTGTTGTTGGTGCCAGTGTTAAAGTAATCCAGCTGTGGAGGAAAGAAACACATTTAGAGTCATATCTTTTAAGTATTCACAAACTATTTGTATAAATAACAAGTAAACTGAACACTTGATCTGAAATCAGACCAAGCAGCAAAAATGTGGGTGGGCTGTCCCACTGGGGCCCACACTGTAATGGGTTCCACAGTGGGCCCAGACAGTGCTAACCACTACACCACTGTGCTGCCAGCTACCAGTTACTCTACATTAAGTGAATTACACTAATTAAGTATTGCACAGTGAAAGCCAGTTGGACATACCAAGCGTTTGTACTCATGCCTAGATTAACCAATGTTTTGACCTTAACTAGTTTTTCATTTTACCTTAGTCTTTGATCAGTTAAAGCCTGTTCACAGACTAAATGGCCATCAGCTGTTTTTGACTTCGACCTTGCCTAACATTTTGGATTATTGTATTCTGGAACTGATTACCGGCATTTGCATCCAGCTCTGTTTCCAGAGATTGATTCAAACAAGGAGACTTCTTCCTTTAGCCTTTTTTAAAAATCATTTTAAGTTTCTCATTGGGAAATATATGCCCTTTTGAAATATATATCCTTTTGAAATATATGCCCTTTTGCTTTACAACAGCCACCTCTTATTTTATAAATTCTAGCTGAGTAAATATGTGCCATTCTGTTGCAGTTGACAGAAAATTATAACATATTAGTGAGACAGACAGAAAGAGAGAATACAATCTTTTTAAAACATGACATAAAAAATGAATGCTAATAAATTAGTTTCCTTTTGTTTGTTTTATTTGTGCAAAAGAATCATTTGTTTACTTGTGCAACTAATAAAACAGTATGTGGAAGCCTAAAACTAGTAGAAGAGGCTGGTTGAACTGGTGGTGCTGGTGGTTATGATGGTTAGTACAGAACGCAGGCTTGGTACAGACCTGTGGACAGTCAAATGTTGAAGTTAAGTTTCTCACTTCACTTATCACTAACATCCATTTACAACTGTGAATTTGAAAAAAAAAACTGCTTAAAATAAAATACTGTGAGAATTAAAAACCCAGATAACCAATCTTAATCTTAATAATCAGTATCAAAGCTACCAGTGAAGTTGAATTATGTCTTCTTCTTCAGCGAGGCACAAGTTTGGTATGGTGTAAATAAAAAAGGAAATATTAATTAACGGCAATGTTAATTTTAGTTAATTCATTTTAGACAATTTCACTCAAATTTACTACAAGTACAGTTTTGAAGTACTTGTACTTTACTTGGGCATTTCCATTTTATGCCAACACTACTTCACTATATTTCAGAGAAATAGTGTACTTTACTTGACTTCTACATTTGTTTAATAATTGTAGCTTCCAGTTGCTGTATTAATCATTATTATCCTGAACTAACCGATTTTTTCACTTATTTTAAGAAAGAGTATCAATGTTGAGGATATATGTATTCACAGCAGCACTTAGTCTGTCACATTCTACTCCTCAGTTCTTCCCTTCAGCCACCTAACCATATAAAGGCCCTGGCCACTGTTTGAGTGAATACAGTAAAGCAACACAGCAATTTTCAACAACTTGATGCTTACAAATTAATTTTTTGCTTAACAGCAGTCAGGTCCAGATTCAGGACTGTCTATGTATTCAGGCCTCGATGAAATCATCAATGTTATCACTGCATTGGTGCAACGGCTGTTTGTGAGTAAACATCTGATAGAGATCACAAAGGCACCACATCTGGAAGAGATCTCCCAAGAGCCCCTCAGTCCCTCAGGAGCAAGTCGTATTTTAGGATTAGACATCTTCATTTACAGTATCAATCTGTACTGTATACACCTGATACAGCATACACACTGTGTGTAATTAGCAGATGCTTGTATTGTCTTAATATTGCATTTCTTGTCATAAATTACAGCTACTCAGTATCAGCCAGTATCATATTAGAATAACTCATGGTTATGGTATTATCACAACATTGTATTGGGTGGGAGTGTTCCAGTGTACACAGCATTATGCAAACTAATCTGTTGGTCTGAAGTAACACATTTATTCATCTTCTGTTAACACATTGTCATAATCAGGGTCATGGTGGACACTGTGCACACTAGTAATGGACCCCAGGTAGGATACCAATCCATCACATAGCATTAAACACAAACACACACACACTACAGTTTAGGTTGCTATGGTACAGGTGTTTGGTAAAATGTGGGTTGGCAAAAACCTGGTACAAAAGCTCTCCCAATACTCCCAATGCATGGAGTGACATGATCAGTGTAACTTTTATGAGCAGTCTGCTGTTCATATTTACACTCTAAAAATTGTATGGTTATCATACAAAGATTGTGATTTAAAATCTTGGATTGTCCAGACCCCTGGACTGCTTTCATGGCACCAACTTTGGGAAAGCCTGTCCCAGGAGGGGTGTTACAAGGGCACTGCATCATGTTTTCTCACTTGGAAGGGCATCTAAGAGGGCACTTCACAAGTTTTTTCATTACAAAGGGGATGCCAAATTTGTCCTATTATGGGGCACCTATAGGGCACTATATAACATTTTCTCCACTGATTAGGCCTCCATTAGGAAACTTGCCCATATTCTCTCTAATGTACCTACACCATTTGCATGCTGTTTTTCTCTCTTTACTGGAAAGGTCACTGTCAAGGAAGGGCACAATAGAGGACATTTACTGATACACCCTTGTCTATTGAAAGGCAACCATATAAAGGCACTTCTTAAGACACATTATCAAATTTTCTTGCTCTAGAGGGCACATCATCATAATTTATTGCAAGAAACGGCACCCAAGAGGGCACTCCTTTATTTATTACCTATATGAAAGGCAGCCAATAGGGCACTTTGTCTCGTTTTTGCCACTCTAGAGTCTGCCAGTGGTGTGGGGTATTCTGGGGGAAAAAAAGTCAATATTGCGATAGGTGATGTTTGGTTGCTGACCTTGATGCTCTCCACCCGCTCCACAAAACATATACCAACAGACCAATGCTTCCCCCTTGTGGGCATCCATTCTAGTACACTAGGATTTAAAAGGCTACTCAGTGTAATATGTTAATAAGTTAAATTATTTAAACATGCAAAACTAAAGTGACCAAAAAGATCCTAGTGTCCCCATTCAAAAACATTTAAACTCCATTAAACTTTTCATCCTCATGAACAAAATCAGATATGCAAGCTAGAAATTCCACCAACCCTAGACACGCACACACACATACACACACTCCTTCTCCTGGTAAACCTATGGCCTATATTTGCATTAGGAGTGTGATGTCAATTGCACTATCTGTATCAGCATTTGTTTAGTGCTCCAAATAATTATATCAGCATTTGAATGTGGATATAAACTCAAAGTGTCCATGGAAATAGAGATGTGCATGAGACTGTTTTTATTTTTGCTTCTTTTAGCTTTCATGCACTAATTATTTATACCCACCAGCAACTTTTCCATTTCCCAAAACATATAAACCTGAGCAGGCAGGTACTAAGGATAAATGAATGAAAACTGTAAATGCATCCTTTACATCTTATTAATGTGGTCTATTATTGTACAACTAGCTTGACTGCTTGGATATGTATGTAAATAAAAACCTCACGCTCATCACAGTCTGTATCCTATTAGTATTTGTGTCTGTTTATTGAATGCATGTTAAATCCTGTTATTATCTTCTTATTCAACCTTATGTTTAATACTAGACTACTACATGATGACCATGTATTTAGAACTCAAAATAAAAACTATTCATGTATAAATTAAAAATGAACATCACTGTTTGGTGACATGATGATATGATATGCAGGAATTTAAAAACTGGCCAACCTGGTGGTGTTCCTGAACATAGCACATTCAAGGACACAGCAGAATGAATTTACTCACTGACAAAGAGAAGCCAAGGGGTCATGTAGACACCAGACATTAAACTGTGACCTTATTGACGGCCCTGTAGGTCCACCAGTGCGGTCTTAAATCCTAATAGTGTTGAAGTCTAGAGGACAAATGAAAAAGAAAGAAAAATAAATAAATCAGCTATGTGTATAATATACAATACAGTCTAGGATGCAGTGGTAGAAGGCCAGTGTGTAAATGTTACCCTATCAAACAAGCCCATACCCCAGTTGTTTTTAGATATTGCTAAATAAAAACAAAAAAAAATTGTGTCTTTTATACTTCAAAATCAAAATTTAGTCACATGTTTCTGCAAATTATATCACGTCACTGTACATCAAACATGACTCTGTCGTTTGATAATAATAAAATAAATAATCATTTGTATGACGATAAAGCAGTAATCGTTTATCATTTCTTTTCTATTCCAACCAAATAGAAGGCAAGACATAATCTTGCTGGTACTGAATCACATGTGAAGTGAGTGTATTATTTATAGTGCTACACACAAATATGAAATATGCATGTACTGTATATAGACCTTCCACATTTTCAACTGTCAGGAAATGATCATGTAAGTAAACCCACTGCATATAAAAAAAACTAGCATTGTACATATCATCATTTTATTGATTTTGTTTTATCATTTAGGACCAGGGTAATGTTGTAATAAAACAAACCCTTAAGTATTATTTGCAATTCTACTAATATATGTAAGTGATTTATATTGTTCCCTATTTCCATATTATTATATAAATGCATGTAAATTGAGTTTTCCTGTTGCTCAGTGAGCCTCTTATAAAGTTTCCTGTAATTGATGGCATTGTAGGTGATTTGGGTTATTGACAGGAAGTGGGTTTTTGGTGAAGGCCACATTTTATTTTTTGTTGATTTTCTCTTCTGCATGAGTGTAATCACTTTTAGATGGCAGCAACCTTCATTAAAAGCACATTCCCCTGCCCCTGCATTCTGCCTCCAGGAATTAACTCCTCGGCATGAAAACCTTGTAAACTGCTTCATTTGTTTTTTTGGGGGTTTGTGCCACAATGTGGTGAAATAGCAAAATGCGTCTAGACAATGAGTGATGATTGATCATGAGTGATCATTCATTACTTCAGCTATAGTAAGGGTTTTATCCGGGTCATCATTGCAGGGAATATGGAGCCTTTTCCAGGAACACTGGGACAAGACACTGGGTGTCACACTTTATCACATTTAGGGGCAAATTAGAAGAACAAAAAAACTGTACTTGTCGCATACACATTACAGCATAGGGAATTGTTTTTCACATGGGTTCAGCCATGATACAGCACTCATGTAGCTAGGGTTAAGGGGCCTCACTGAAGGTATAAATGTGTAATCCAGATCCTATATTTCTGTAAAGCTGCTTTTGGACAATGTCCATTGTTAAAAGCACTATATAAATAATATTAACTTGAATTTATTTGAATTAACCCACAGACATCCACTGCAAAGCAAAGAACCATAAGGAACACATGCCAAATTCCACACAGACTAAAACCCAAACTCAGCATTGAACCAGGGATCCTGGGTCTGTAATGCCACCATGCTCTCCAAAAGGATGTTCCATAATTTCAGCGTCTCTCTTTGTAATAGATAAAAATACTGAATTTGTGAATGTAGCAGTTAACTGAATTTCACATGAAGGTATTCTGCTCTTTATCCAAATTATTAAAACCTTTTTTTTACTTTTTTAGATTAACTTTTTCCAGTATTGCAACACAAGTGTTTCAATGCAAGACAATCAATCTTATTCATCTTTGTTTAGATTTTTCCTTTCGGGGGGACCCTGGTTCCCTAGATCCTAACACACCAGGTATTCAGTGTTCCTAATTGGTTTTTTTGTTGGTGTGCTGGGAACTGGCGGAGAGCAAGCCTGTGGACTGCCAAGGGGTTTCTATCCAGTGGGAAACACTGCTTTAGAGCTGCTGCACTGTGAACACCTATTACACTGTTGCTGCCCTGTAGGGAACACTGAGTTACATCATTTTGCATTGCATTTTAAAACAATGCCAATATTTGGGACTTGTCTATAGTAACGTGTATAATCAAAAGCCAGAATATAT
>JAOVVF010000879.1:0-14825 GCA_028565595.1 Duopalatinus emarginatus | reverse complement strand
CCGGGCACCATGGTTTGGGGCTGCCCCCGCTCCGGGCAAGTGTGCTAACTGGTGTGTTTGTTTCACTGCAAGGATAGGTTAAATGCAAAGGTCACATTGTGTGCACAGTAGGCAAATAGTTCACAATGGAACAAAACTGAAAAGATTATTGATAACAAATTTCTACTTTTGTGGCAAAAGTTTGGGTAAGACCTTTTCTGGTTCCAACATGACTGTGTCCCTGTGCACAAAACAACGTCTATAAAGACATGGTATAAAATATATACTTAAAAAAACTAATAAGAATACAGACACAGTGGG
The DNA here is from genome assembly GCA_028565595.1 of Duopalatinus emarginatus. NCBI lineage: Eukaryota > Metazoa > Chordata > Actinopteri > Siluriformes > Pimelodidae > Duopalatinus > Duopalatinus emarginatus. Next base: position 14,525 of record JAOVVF010000879.1, on the reverse strand, counting down.
CAATAATGCAAAAGATCTCAAGGTGCAGAATCACAGGGGGTGTCTACAAAAAAACCCACTATAATGGACAGATGTAGAAACCATGAATTAGATTACAGACTTTAATTCTCTGGCTACCTGCACTTTTATTTATATTCACACTGTCTGTGTCACCCAAATGAGGATGGGTTCCCTTATGAGTCTGGTTCCTCTCAAGGTTTCTTTCTTTTGCCATCTCAGGGAGTTTTTTTTTGCCACTGTCGCCTTGGTCGACAATTTAATTTGGTCTAAAAATTCTATAAATGTATATTTAACCCTTATCATAATTTCTGTAAAGCTGCTTTGGGACAAAGAGGAATTTATCATTTTTAAAAGAGGTAAGATTATTTCCAGTAGTATCTGTTTAAGAACAGTTGTGGGTACAGGATCTAGTATACATGCTGATGATTTTGTTGAAGAAATTGGTAAAACCGGTGTGGGTGATTCTGTAGTGGTCTTTTTCCTAGTAGGTCGTGCTACAGTGTTAAATAAGAATCTAGGATTTTTCTTGTTATCTTCTTTTCAGCAAGAAATATTTTGCTCTAGCAGCCCTACAAGCTTTTCTATAATTTATATAATTTAAGATACTCCCAAATGCCTTGGGAGCCTGAGTTGAGCCATTTTTGAGATGAATGACTTCTCAAACTTTCCATGTCAGTGGTCAGATATCTGCAGTATAAGACGTGCCAAAATACATGTGTACATGCTATGGAGACAGAGTCTTAAACTGTCCTTCATTTTTTCCTCTAATGATCAGGTCATTGTTATATGATCTTCATTATATAGGCAGTCCAGGGTTTATACTCTTAAACGACTCTTGTAGAAATAGGGATGGAATGCTATATAAAGTTGCTGAGCCTCATTTTGCTACTTTACACTTCCTGTTATTTCATTTATCCATCATTCTGTTCCACAGTTATACAGTGAGGTGCTGAGGTCCTATTTAGCTAGTTTTTTTTAAACTAAGTTTTCAGTAACAGACCACCCTACAGCTGGATCTGGACACATGCTCAAGGACCTGTTCCAGAATCAGAGGACACTGGATTGGATCTGGAATTCCAATAGCTCTTCTTCAACACAACATGGATCATTTATAACTCAACAAACATATTGTGACATTTACTAGCTACCTAATAGCATGTGATATCTCTTTCCTGAGATAAGTTAAAACAATCCAATCACAAAGCATATCACATCACTGCACTAGTTTAGTTATTGGTCAACCTGCTAATATACCTACAGATAATAATACGACAGTGCTGTGCTTAGCTAACATTGTTAAACTGTAGTGTCATTAAAACATACGCATAAATGATACCAAAAGGAAGATTTATGGTGTAACATCACATGATTCAGTTTGTGAAAGACGGATTACATTTAACCATTTAACCCACACGAAACAACAGACATGAGAACCTCCTGGGTGGTTCCAGTTCTGCAGGCCTTTTACAGTGAAAGTGGCATTTATCTGAACATAAAGGTAAAAAATACATAAAACAACAGAAATTAGAAAACTGGGAACTGGAAATGAACAGATATAAAAACCCGTCAGTAACAAAACCAGAATCTTCAGGAGTTTGGTCTTTAAAATCTGTCATAATAGAATCATTATGTATCATTATGTGGGAAATAACACAAACACACAAATAAAGGCACTTTCTGGTGACCAAAAAATATCTATTTCTTAAATGATGAACATGATGAGCACCGGTTTCATTTCTGTGAAATTGCATACTCTAGTCTAACCCTAACCCTTGAAGGTCATGTGACTGGTCATGTGACCTAAATTGGTCATATGACAAGAGCAAATTTGAGCTGCATCCGACCAGACTGACACCAAAATTTGCTCTTGTCATATGACCAATCTAGGTCACATGACCAGTCACATGACAAGTCACATGACCTAAATTGGTCATATGACAAGAGCAAATTTGAGGTGCATCCGACCAGACTGACACCAAAATTTGCTCTTGTCATATGACCAATCTAGGTCACATGACAAGTCACATGACCTAAATTGGTCATATGACATGAGCAAATTTTGGCGTCAGTCTGATTGGATGCAGCTCAAATTTGCTCTTGTCATATGACCAATCTAGATCATGTGACTCGGTCATGTGACTCAAGGGCCATGTGACCAGATTTTGGTGCTACGTAAAGTTACTATGAGGTCTATGAGTTTATGTGACTCCAGTTTATCCCAACTGTTTAGCCCAATATTTTTCAGCTGCACCCTACACACTCCATAGAAGTCTGAAGTTATTTTGTAAGACCACCGCACTAGTGGTCCTGTAGGTGGACATGTTCTGTGGCATGTTCTTGTACTCTGGTTTTGGTTCTGAGGAACACATAACACCATGGTATTGTGTGTGTGAGAAAGATTGATCTAATTCAATTAATATTTAATGAATATTCAATTTATTAATACATGAAGGCATTTTTGTGTAAAAGAGATACATATGTAATATTTTACAAATATATATCAGAACCTCATATTTAAATCAAAACACTTTGTACATTTGGTTCCTTATCCTGTATAGAGTTCTGCTATTTTCCAGTCAGGCTGAACCAGGCCATGTGGTCTTTGCTGTGAAACCTGTAGACTGTGGTGGGGTCTGTCGGCGTAGGAACCATTTGGAGGTGATGAATTCACCATAGCCCTGAGTGTGAGAGAAGGTGTAGCCTGAGTGGTGAGTGCCGGAGTGGCGGATCCTGATGCAACAGCAAGGGAGAGGAGGCTGGGCCTTCATCTGGTGCACCATAACCCTCACCTGCAGAAGCAGACAGATTATTATTATTATTATTATTTTTATTATTATTATTATTGTGGTTGTTGTTGTGTATATAAAACACCACCAGGCTGATTTTGAAGAACATTAGGAGAACATTAATACGTGTGTGTTTACCTTGTCATTGATAGTAGGGCTGATTTGGCGGTACAGGAGGCAGTGAATGAGGACAGGCAGCACACACAATACCACTGTCAGGACAATCATCAACCAAACACTGTATCAATCCAGAGTGTTGCGAGTGGTGCCTAGTACACACGTACACACACACACACACACACACACACACACACACACACACACACACACACATTTAAATCAGCGCAAAAGTCAAATACATCACAGTTGTATTGCTGTATCTATAGAACCTACAGTAGGGTCAGCCGCTGTCTGTACCCACCCATGAAGGCGAAGGAGCTCAGGTGGAGTTGATGCAGTCTGTCATTCTGCAAAATGAAGGTGACGAGGAAATACATACCCAAACTTCCCCATACAAACACAGGGGATTCACCATTGTCCAGTAGGACAGGTCCAACCCCAACTACACAGGAAGGACAAGGAGGGGACAGCCTGTATTATGCCCACACACTTACCAGTACCAGTTACCTCCTGACAGTCATATCCATAGTAACCATTTCAGCATTCCTGAACACGCACAGTGAAGATGAGGCACATCTGCGTGAGCAGGGCAAATGACTGGAAGTCCAATAAGTCATACACTTCACAAAGGTCCCCAGGTTAATGTATACACTTAATCGGCCTGGTCCATAAAGGTAGACCCTAGACCCCAGCTGTCATTCACATCCTGAACACACACACAGTTATTGAATAAAATATTTTTAAAAAGTCTGTTAGTTATTATTTGGGTACCTGGTTAAAAAGCCCCATGCCCAGAACCGGGAGTGATGTGGACACTAGGACATAGAGAGCAATGAAGTCTTGGTCATATACCTTCTGAAATAACACATCCAACATGCACACATAAGTGAAAGTGAACTACTCTTCTGACCACTGTACAGTGGAATTGACTGCCACATTTGACCTATCCATGCACTGAAACTCACACATACACACTAGTGAACACACACTAGGGGGCAGTGATTACATGTGCCCAGAGTGGTGGGCAGCCCCTATCCACAGTGACTGGGGGGACAGTTGAGAGTTAGGTGCCTTGTTTAAGGACACTTTAGTCAAGTCTTTTCGTTCGCGGGGATCAAAGGCTGGTTCCTAAACCACAAGCCTATGACTGTCCCCACATTCAGTCATGTGTCTTTAAAACAGGGTCTACTTCAGGTATGATGACCAGATAAAAACAGCAGAAAATGAATTTTAGTTACAGAATGTCCTTGATCTCTCCATCTACCTTTCACTCTTTTTCGGTTTGTCTCTTATTAGTCTGGTTTATTTATCATGCTAACATGCTTACCTGGGCAGAAAACCCGCAGAAGAAGGCATACCAGAAATGCACAAAGGTGAAGATGAAGTAGTAGTGCTGAAACTTGCACATGTGCAGGTAGGAACAGTGGCCATGCACCAGAAGGAGGCGATGCAGGTAAACTGAGCGAAGGAGAAATCACTGGAGAGAACGGCCTGCATGCCCTTCTGCCCACTGATCCCCAGTCCAGTATGTGCCGCTGTGGAGGGAGAGACACACACAAGTGAGAGGAGTGGAGTAAGACAAAAAAAGTGTTTAATAATGATGAATTATTCTGAACTACACAACACACTACACCTTCAAGATCAGTAAAACTACACAATCATATATATTGTTATTCAGAAGCAAGAATGGAGTGAGGTTCACCACTGTGTGAACAACTGTGTGAACAAATAGTCCAACAGTTTAAGAACAACATTTCTGAACGTGCAATTGCAAAGAATTTAAGGATTTCATGATCTACAGTCCAGAATCTAGAGAAATCTCAGCAAGTAAGTGGCAAGACCGAAAACCAACACTGAATTCCCATGACCTTCGATCCCTCAGATGGTACTGCATTAAAAACCGACATCATTCTGTAACAGATATTAACACATGGGCTCAGGAATATTTCAGAAAACCACTGTCAGTGAACATAGTTTGTCACTCCATCTACAAGTCCAAGTTAAAACTCCACCATGCAAAGTCATATATCAACAACACCCAGAAACACTACAGGCTTTTCTGGGCCCGAGCTCATCTGAGATGGACCGGCGCAAAGTGGAAAAGTGTCCTGTGGTCTGATGTGTCCATATTTCAAATTGTTTTTGGAAATCATGGATGTTGTGTCCTCCGGGCCAAAGAGGAAAGGGACTGTTCGGATTGTTATCAGTTCAAAAGCCAACAATTTTGATGGAATGGGTAACTTGCACATCTGTGAAAGCACCATTAATGCTGAAAGATACATACAGGTTTTGGAGCAACATATGCTGCCATCAAAGCAACATCTTTTTCAGGGACGTCCCTGCTTTTTTCAGCAAGACAATGCCAAGCCACAATCTGCATGTGTTACAACAGGGTGGCTTCGTGGTAAAAGAGTGCCTGTACTAGACTGGCCTGCCTGCAGTCCAGACCTCTCTCCCATTGAAAATGTGTGGTGCATTATGAAGCACGAAATACGACAACAGAGACCCCAGACTGTTGAGCAACTAAAATTGTACATCAAGCAAGAATGGGAAAGAATTTCACCAACAAAGCTTCAACAATTTTGTCCTCAGTTCCCAAAGGCTTACTGAGTGTTGTTAAAAGGGAAGGTGATGTAATACAGTGGTAAACAGTGGTATTTGGAATATTTGGTGTTGCAGGCATCAAATTCAAAATGAGTGAACATTTGCAAAAACAACAATAGGTTTGTCCATTTCAAAATTAAATATCTTGTCTAGTGTAGTCAATTGCATATAGGTTGAAAAGAATTTGCAAAGCATCGTATTCCGTTTTTATTTATGTTTTACACAACATTCCAACTTCAGTGGAATTGGCGTTGTATGTATATGTATATGTATAAACTATATGTGTATATATACTTTATCTTCACTTAATGGATGTATTCATTAAAGTATTATATTATAAAGTGTACATATTTGTGTGTGTGTGTGTCTCACCAGGCTGTGGTTGTTGAAGACCAGGCCATAATCACCACTCACATTGTCATCATGCACTTTAGAATCGTTATCCAGAATGCTACCTGAGATGAAGGATGCCTGCTCACCCCAGAAAACTTCTTTACCGAGCATCTCTGATTGGACAAGACGGAGTCAGGGACACACAGTCAACAATTAGAAACACTCCTGGGACATTTTCTGTGGCCACCCATGAAATTTCAAATAATCCAATAATTATTAACTAAGAATTATGTAAATATAGTAAAAATTGTTTCAAAATATTAGTTATTAAATAGCTCTCAAATGGCCCTAAAATAACATTTTCTCTTGTCCCACCTCATAAGAATTTTTAAATCTACTTTTTTAATATGATTTTGTAGATAAATGTCTCTTGTGATTCTTAAGACAAAAAGTAAATGTGGACTGCTGCTGAGCATCAACACAACCCAGTGAGTAAAACCTGTTTATCATGGCAGAGGAAGAAGGAAAAATAGTGTGTCACATGACATAGAGGAAATGACATCATCAGGTCATTGTTAAAAAAAAGATGTAAAGTTTTATCTGAAATTAAATGACTGTTCAGTGTGAATGTGACTTATTTGACATATTAAGAATCTATTCAACAATATTTTGAAATCTATTTTCTCAGGTTTCTGAGTATTTATAACAAGGTTGTTCCAAAAACAACAAATACATTTAATTTAATAAAGAACTGGAGGTTTAATGCCTGAGCTGGACGAAACTAATTATTTATTACATGTGTGTTTGTTTTTAATAAATCACAGAAAATAGTACAAATAAAAGGTCAGTGTTTCTAAAGTGTTGATGCCAAATTGTCGGAATTACCCTTCTACAATCTTAAGCCATTTACACCGATACACCTGTAATGTCCACCAGGGGGCAGTCACGTGTTACTTTGCAGATACTAATTGTATTACAGCCTAATACTGTAGTACTGATAAACAGGGAATCGAACCCACAACCTTCCGGTCAAGAGACCGGTTCCCTAACCACTAGGCCATGGCTGCATGATGAACGCTATGTGTGTCTCCTTTCTGACGAGTTAACCCTGTCTATTCCTGTATTCATTCGGATCTGTTTCGTCTCCTCCGACAGGACAATGCGCCACGACACACGTCCAGAGAAGGCAAATTACGGTTAGAGGAAGCTTTGTCTGAGTTTGGGGTTTTGGCATTCCTACCTAAATCACCAGATTTTTAATGTTATCGAACACATCTGGGATGCCATGCAGTGCGCTGTGGAACACAAAAACCCTGTAGCTCAGGATATAACAGAACTGTGGATGTTCGGTTCTGCAGGATGTACAGTGTTCGTCCATGCCCTGTCTTATTGCCCTGTCTTATTGCACGAACAGCTTTTCTGGCACTTCGGTGTGTGTAGATTAAGCTTGAATGAATGAGTGAATGAATGAAAGTGAACTATTTTGCCCTACTGTGTTTTTTACACAGAAGGAATGTGACCTCCGCATTTAACCCATCCGTGCAGTGAAACACACACCAGTGAACACTAGGGGGCAGTAAACACACTTGCCCAGAGCAGGGGACACCATGGTAACAGCCAAACAGTGGCTTTTGTTGATAGCTGTTACCATGGTAACGGCCAAACAGTGGGGGGTGGGGTGGGGGAGGGTTGTGCTTGGTTCGATTGTGATGTTACAATCATAGAGCTCAGCAGTGCAGTGACGTCACAGAAGGGCAATGTCTCGTCCAATCAGTTACCATGGTAACGGCCGAACAGTGGCTTTTGTTGATAGCCATTACCATGGCAACGGCCATCAACAAAAGCCACTGTTTGGCTGTTACCATGGCAACCGCACTATAACTGTGATGTCACGGAAGTGCAACACTCTCGCAGTTTCTTCAGGAACTGCACTTTCTAGTTATTATTTTTATTCCACCTGATTTTCGGTCAGTACCACCTCACACATACACTTTTCGAGATATTGACACAGGACAAAGACTAGAACATGCGGAATGTTTAGGAGAAGTGTGCTTACATTACCGTTACCGTTACCATCGGGTGGAATAAAAATAATAATATTAGGAAGAACAATATAGTGTTGCTTCGCAACACTATAATATTAATAATAATAATAATAATAATAATAATAATAATAATAATAATAATAGTATTAATTCACATGCTCATTTAGTGCTTTATATACAATGTTAAAAATGACAAAGTAGATGAAATGCTTAACATGAACTACAGACTTGACCAGGATGAAGCCAAAAATATATTTACAATTACATGTCAGGGTAATATAAACAAGGTTGTAAAAACAGACCGACAAACAAATAAAAAATGTGCCAAAAACAAAAAGTCAACAATGTCTGGTGTCCACCAGATGGCAGTCTAGATCCATAAACAAGAAAAGATACATCTATAAATAAACAATTATTAAATTAGTCTAGAATATCATTTCAGTATTGGAATTGCCTCTTTCTCTGTATATTTGTAAGAAAATGTAGTATCCATATACCACTTGTCATTGCTTTAAATGCTCTAAATGTAAAAAATACAGTCATATTGTTTCATTAATGATGGTTGAATTAATGAATCATGCACAGAGCTTAGGCATGTAATTATTTGCTCACACTGTTAGAAAGGATTCCCCCCTAATGTGAGAATATATAAAGACTGGAATGATAGTTTATGGAAATTTAGGCTTAAACAGCAGGATATCTTAATGACACAACTCCCATTTGTCAGTCAGTTGGTTTTTTTTTCTTTCTTTGAAAAGAGAATATTTGGCTCTGTTTCAATTTAGGCTAAGCGGCTTTGAAGGGGAAAAACACACTGCAGTAATCTCAACCTCGACACAAATTCTCAATGAGTAATTTAACAAGCACACACATTGAAGTGTGTACAAAAAAGGTAAAAGTGTCTTTTTAATATCTCATGTCGGGGAGCTAAAAGCTGTGTGTAATCCTGCATGCTGTGTCCCTCGCACCCGGGTCTTATTCAAGACCAATTAATCCTCTTAGGAAACAAGTTACCTAGCTGATCCTGTGTGCTACAGCTAAACTCTATCACTAACAACAAAGTAGATCTTTACATTATACTTCACACTGTCATGCATTCACAGAACATATGCAATTACAGAAGCTATTAACATTTTAGCCAAATAATACGTTTTTATTACAGTGGATATTGTAATAATTACCATTCATAAAAAATTCATACAGAAATCTATACAGAGGAAAATTCATACAGAAATCTATTGCCAGAATATTAGACTTCTCTTCGCCAATACATCTTCAGATATTTTTAAATTAGTCTTAAATTTATTTTTGTTTTTAAGATGTCCTTTGCATTTGTGCTACATTTTAAAGTAATAATATAAATATGATCTGCTTCTTTAGTCCATATTTTCTATTCCAGGTTTTTCTCCAGTCTTAAAGGCAAGTGCTTGGGGCCAAGACTACTGAAAACCCTTAAACACTTGTCCTCAGTAAAGTGCGAACTACACACAAAAGATTTCCTTAATTTGAAATGTAGAATTTGAATGTAGAATTCTAAATAAAATTAATAAAGAAATACACAGAAAACAGCAGTATAACCTGACTCAGAACACACATATTTTCCCATGTGACTTTTGAACTTAAGACTCAGAAAAAGGCCCAAGTTGAATAACACTATTATTATTATTCATTTTATTGAGAAATATCCCAAATCCTAAATGTCATAACCTTAAACGCAAAATGTTGGATCTTAGTTTGTTGCTACACTTAAAGTTTTATTTAAAGTGATTATATAACATACAATACTATTACATTTGTTTTTAGACCTATTTACAAATTTTGATCTTAAAAATTTTCTTATTCTACTAGCAGAATATGTTTTAAACAAATGTTTAAAATAAGCAAAATTGTAGCTTCAACCGTACATGGAATACGTAAGAAGTAGCAAAATATAAAATACATGGAAATAGTTATACATTGGTTTATTAATTGTATACCTTTGGTTTATCATCATCTAATAAAAGAAAAAACTAAATAATTTCAGCTATATTAAAAATATTGTCATGATGTTACAAGATGATATTTTCCCCCTGTAGGATCATACTCCGAAAATAACTAGGTTAAATTGTAGCTTAGCTTAGGATGCAGCTACCTGACCTATAACATACTGCAGGCATGCAGTTAAATGTATGTTTGTGAAATGTGGTCTGGTCATCATCCAATACCTAAAGTATTATCACATTCTAAATTAATTAAAAACATACAAAATCGCAACATATGTATTTATTTATCATATTGAATGTTAACTCTCTGGGAAACCTGGGAAACCTCATTCACCTGTAAGAATCTAAACTAAAAGGAAAATATTTCAATATTTCTCAGATTCCTTACATGTAACAAGGTGACAGGAGATGTCCCATGGACAATCCTCTGATACACTTCACCACTATGGCATTTTTAAAATATTTTCTGATATTTATTTTGCATTCGTGCCATAGTAACACTTTGGTTTGGCCTTATTATAGTTCCCTTAACAAAACAACAACTGATGATAATCTTTAGAAAGAATGGGATTCACCACTTTAGTACAGTTACAAAAGATGTGTAGCATCTTCACTAAGGCCTGTTATTAAACACTATCTTGTTTTTTCTTTTAATATTTATTCATCTGTATATAATCTATCAGAAAAGATGTTATTTTTGGCATTACAGGATGCACCCATCATCTTTGATGGAAGAAAATAAAAGAATTTCAAAGCGCTACATTAGCAGATCTTCACTAGAATATCAATTGTTTAGCAATTGATAAAATCAATATTGTTTAATAATGAGGAAGCTGCACAGGAGACACACTCGTTTAAGCAGGCCGTCTCAATACATTCAGAAATCCCACAAGTCTGCATGCCTGCCATTTAGGCCTTGGCACGTCGGCGGGACTCTCTATTGTTTCCGGCCTCTTTTCAAGGCAGGCTGCGACGATCAAGCAGAAAATCATCACGCGCCCTTTGTTTCAATCAGCCTCTTCAATGTGAGCAAATAAATGCATGGTAATGAAGCGTTATCATGGACAGTACAGATGCAAGCGTGATGCCAGTCAGCCTCAGTCAGCTTTGCCCTTATGGTCATGTGCCAGTTTGACTGTGCTCCAGCAGATCCTAATGCTCAGGGCTTCACTCCTCCCTTTCATCCCTTCTTCCCTCTCGGTAGACACTTCACAGCCCCAGGATGCAAAGAGATCAGCAGCACTCGTTTTACATTAGACATGAACAGGTAGGGAGAGGGCGCCAACATTTCTTTTTTGGTGACACACTGTTTTTTCTGCACTGAATGCCTGAGATATGGCTTTCATTTCATAGCCTTTAACAGCGTGCCAAGCAGTCAGGCCGTTCAGCTGCTTTCAGATCCATGATGAAGCGCTTCACCGGGGAGAGTTCAGACAGTCTGACTTTCAAGCCAGACAGGTGTTATATAAAAAGGACTAATAATTCATTCAACTCAAAGTTATAAGATTAAACAAATTCATTTACATGTGAAACTTTATATACTAAAAAAGGGGCATGCATGTAAACTCCCTGTCTGTTAAGGGTAAATATATCTATATTTCCACTGCACCTGATTAAAGTCAGTGTTTTTTTTTTTTTTTTTTTGTTTTTTTTTTATCTGATTGGTTCAATGTCCCAGGTCTTCCTCAAAAGGTTTTTTTTTGTTCTCTTTATAGAACCTGTGTCAGGAAAAAAAATATTTTATTCCTCTGTTTACTGATACATAAAATATAATAACATGAAAATATATAAAAATATAAAATATTCCTCTGTTTACTGACACATGCCTTTACCAAATCTAAAAATGTATGATCTGATAATCCTGTTCATGAAACACTCATGGGGTTTGGGGTTTTGCCATTCACACATAAGTCACTAGATCTCAACATCACTGAACACATCTAGGATGCCATGTAACAAACTATAGAACACAGAAATCCTAAACCTCAGATTACAACATAATTGTGGACCATTCTGCAGGAAGTATTGTCTTCATTTCCTGCAGAATATTTCCAGAAGAGTCCATTGTGAAATCCATGCTCCGTGGAGACTTACCAAGTATTAGACCAGTGTACCAGTTGTTCTGGCACTTCAGTGTAATTATTACCAGAGGAAATAAACACCATGCTTTAACCTAACCCTAAACAAAAACACCTTATTCTAAAAATATCTATAACAAATTTGCTTATTAATCATAATAATAATAAGAAAATCCAATGTGTTTTTTATTGTCCTTCTGAGGACTTTTCATTGACTTATATATGAACAGAGCTGACACTATACTACACCTGAACCTAACCATAACCTCAATTATTTCATTTTTCTCTTCTTTTTCTCCGGAAAAACAAAATGTCACCCCAATGTCAAAACGGCCATATACCTATCCATGTGGAGAAATTTGCTCCCCACCAAGACATAAAAACATACATGCTCATACTCACATAAACACCTTTAGCTTAGAGTATCTTTTTTTGCACCTACATTTGTCTGGCTCTCACATGCTGCACCTGCAGCGGTGCAGAGCCTCTATGTACCCGCTGTCACATCCCTGCTAATTCCGTGATGAATCGGGGCAATTGTGGATTTTACGGCCATTGGAATGAGCTCTGTGCACGGCTCGGACGAGAGGGAGCCACTATACGCTCATAAACAACACTTGCCATGACAGATCAGCCAATTCGCCCAAACGGAGCCGCACCATTACCGGCTCTTGTAAAACCACAGATGACCTTTAAATATGTGGCATGCCGGAGATATGGCTGCCATCCCGGGAAAATGATTACAAATTCAACAGCTCTGCTTCATCTTGTGCTCCGCTGTCCCACTAACCTCAAAGTTGTGTTGTTTGAAAGACAGACAGTGGGTTTCAAAATACAATGACTGTATAATAATATATACTAGTGTATGTATGTGTGCATATATACACCGAAGTGCCAGAAAAACTGGCACACAGAGCATGAACTCTTAGAGCTTACGGAAATATTCTGTAGGCAATGAACACCTTGTTCTTTTGGAATAGGCCAAACCCATCAAAATGAAGGTAGGACATGAACAAATGTAGCTCTTCAGAAAGGAGGCACACAGAGTTTGCCTATTATTGACATTTCTAGACATACCAGAGAAAGGCCACCACCAGCCTGTGTTTTGCATAGGCTCAACCGAACCAACTTTTCTGGCCCATGTGTGTCTATATATATATAAATTTTATCACACACTTATTTTACAGACGGCCTTCTCACACCTTTATGTTTGCCAATTTAAAAACCCTGAATGTGACTAAATATGGTGAAAGGAGACATGCCTACATGTTCGCTATGCTCCTTCTATAGTGTTTCAGCCGATCCCATAAAGTCAAACCTGAAGAGACACAGAAGCAGCACCTCTGTCTCTCCACATCAGCAAACTGGCAAATCACGCTGACAGAGCTGTGAATGAGCACAGTGAGCCAATTATGCACAGCTGGCCTGCATAGCCGCCTGAGACCAGAGAAAGCAGAGGAAGACTTATGGCAGCTTCATTCAGAACTCTCTCGCTTTCTCTTTGGCTTCAGGTTTAGTCACAATGCAAAGGCCCGCCTCATTTAAAATAATATTAGTCCTGTGGGCTGTTTTTCTCTGAAGGATGAGTACATCGTTATCGTAGCCTTAATTTCTAGGTAACTGTCTCACCTGGACAAATAATGGACACTTAGTGGATCTACTAAATCATAAGGACAGAAATGTGGTGGTATTAATACCTCCTTTACTGGTGTAGAATACAACAGCAGTCCCAAAATGGCTTTTTACTTGATATTCAGACACTAATTTTCAACCTAGGACAGTTGCACCATGGCTTTAAACAAGAACTTTGGCCAGACAAGCCATATTTGTAATACACTTCTGACCTGAGAAGTTTTCAGCATTTCATTTGCTAAGTGTGTGCGTTACACAGCTCCAGAGTTCTGGGGTTGTAGGTTCAAATCTCGCTCTTGTCTCTATTTGTGAGGAGTTTGGTGTGTGAGTATGTGGGTTTTTGCTGGGTGCTCTGGTTTCCTCCCACCTCACAATACACATGAAGGCTAATTGGATACGATAAATTGTCCCTAAGTGTGAGTGTGTGAGTAAATAAGGGTGTGTGTGTTTGTATGTGGTCTGCAATGGATTATCACCATGTCCAGGGGGTATTCCTGCCTTGTGCCCAGTGATTCCAGGAGGGCTCTGGACAAACCGTAGACTAAGCAGATAAGCCAATGATTAACTGACTACCCACGCAAATTTGGATCACCTGCCAATTCTCACCCACCAGCCATGTCTCTTCTATTATCTCTTCTGTTATAAACTTAGGAAGGTCAAGTTCAACATGCTTTCTTCAATTCACATCAAACCAACCAAACTGGTGCATCACAAAACAGTGCAACACACTAAGATGAAAATACTTTCAGCCCTCTTCCGCATACAAGATCTATAGATCTTATAGATAATATAAGTTACACTTCCACAGTCTGATGCTATCTTGGACGATTACCTTATCGCATTTAAATTACGTTTTAATCAAAATATCTACTCTTCACGTCAGTACAGCCTGAAACGTACATTTACATCAATTACTGCAGATAGTTTTGTCAGTAAACTCCCAGA
>JAOVVF010000822.1:0-14830 GCA_028565595.1 Duopalatinus emarginatus | reverse complement strand
TCTCTCTCTCTCTCTCTCTCTCTCTCTCTCTCTCTCTCTCCCTCTCCCTCTCTCTCTCTCTCTCTCTCTCTCTCTCTTTCTCTCTTTCTTTTTCTGTGTGTGTGTGTGTGTGTTTTCTGTGGAAATCCAGGCTCATCTTAACAAGTTGTGAATCTGCATCATGGCACTGACCAAGCCAGCATGTTTGTGATGTGAAGTCAGCTATCATACTGTATCATCATGTATACTATATCACACACACACACACACACACACATACTGTATATATATATATATATATATATATATGTGTGTGTGTGTGTGTGTGTGTGTATTTTTCGATAATACGCAGATATCCATCTGACTACATTTAAAACAGTGCACAAATGTCCTGTTCAACTCCCCGTCTTTCACTCTCACACGCCCCCAACTACACATGTACGCACGCACACATTCCACACTGCCCTTTCCGTTGTTGCTATGTGCCGCCATAACGGTTCTCCATATACAGTGTTGTATAGTACACAGTGAAACGAAACAACGTTCCTCCAGGACCGAGGTGCTACACACAGAACAATAAACTGCACAGTAGAACATAAAGTGCACGTGTGCAGTAGCATGTGCGATGATGCAAGACGATTTACAATAAATACACTCGACATTAACACTGAGTATAGGGAGGGGTCAGTGCAGTTATGTCCATTTTTGTATAGATATAGCAGCAGTTTTTGTCCATATGGTATAAATGTAAACATAGACATTCTCTTTAGCAGCAGTATTGGCCATTTTGGTATCAGTGTAAGCATTGTGTGTGTACATTTATGTAGGCAGATTTTTGTTTTGTTTTGTATTTTGTAGGTGAGATTGTGTGTGTTCGGTCCAGTCTGCAGAATGTGTGCAGTTTATCAGACCAGAATCTGATTGTTCAGGAGTCTGATCGCTTCTGGAAAGAAATTAGTATTAATGATTTATATTGTTAATATTATTAATATAAACAGAGTTAATATTGTGACATGTGACACAGGCATCTGTGAAACCAGACGCTGTTGATATGCTTGTGTTCTGTCCCAAAACTAAAAAATAGAGAGAGACAATAAACACAAACTGAACTCTTTTTCACTTACTTTTATTTATTTATTATTAATTTATTTCTATTTAGAAATGGCCTAAAGGTTTCTAATAGGATGTTTAAACATGTAGTTTTAACATGTAGTTGTGCCACCTGACATTTCTGAGGTTACGTCCTATTCCAAGACGTGTATGCATGATTTTTTTTTAAGTCTGCATTACATTGTAAATGATTCATGAATGATTTGATACTCTCACTGTACACTTTATTAGGAACACCTGTACACATGTATATTCTTGTAGTTTTTACGCAGCTTTTTATGCAGATTGGGGCCCTGATCAAAAACGCTGACTGCTGACTGTGGGTGGGAATGTCTTAATGTTACAGGAAGTCAGAGGAATTGTTTGAGCTACTACGTCCTTTCTGGCAATTCAAAATAATCACTAATGTGGTAAACAGAAAAGCGTGCAGTGACTGCCATATGTACAAAAGTAATCTAAGGCTATTGTGGAAACGGACGCAAAAAAATAATTTATTTGTATTTTTTTTACAGCCTTAATACAGGCTCACAAATAAAAACATAAAAGTTCTACTGACTGTGTTATTTCAATACTAGAGTGATTTCAGATCTTTTATATGATGATTTTTTTTTTTTTTGGGAGGGGGGGGGGGGGTTCTTACAGGCATATATGCATACAGTCAACTTTAGATAAGCTTGAACCCATTTTTTCCCCTCCTTTTAGATATATCTGATTTTACATTTTTTTCGTCTATAATAAAATACCAATTCAATTCTTTCTTGAAAGCATGTATTAGCTTGTGTGCACTATGTCTATGTCATCCTTGTGTTCAATGTGTCACCAGACTTCCTTCAACTGACTTTTCTCCTGACGTGCAGACAAAACTAAAGTGAAGTCATCACATATTTGTTAATGAGGTATTAAGTGATGATTGTGTGCTGTTACTGTTGAAGCATATTTATGATTGTGGAATGTAGATCATTTTCTTTTACTTTCCTATGGCTGGAACAAACATTAAGCACAAAGTCTGTAAAAAAAAAAAAAAGGGTTAGGTCACAAACACCCTCCCTCTAAATATTTGTAAATATAAATTCTAGATTCCAACATGCTTAGTTATGTAAATTAAGAACAAGAACTGATAAGACCTGCATTTCTACTTGGTTGTTTGTCCCTCAGGGTGAGCAGGATTTTTATTTTTAATGTTTGCTTTAATATAAAAGCACTGAATTACATATAGTATTAATGTGTTAAACGATGCCATTCTGGGGTTAGCAGTCGGTTATTTAAATATGTAGTTATTATTTCATGGTAAAACTGTTCCTTAATGAAATAATTAGAATAAACTTCTTATATTAGCTTATATTAAGGGCAGTGATGGGTCAGTTGTTGTTGGACTTCTGAACAAAAGGTCATGTGTTCATATCCCACCACCACCGAGCTGCTACTGCTAAGCCCAGGAGCAAGGCTATTAACCCTCAACTGCGTAGGTGTAAATAAATAAAATATATAAAAAAGAGAGATAAAGTCACTCTGTACAAAAAGTAGATGTAATGCATAAACTGATGGAAATGCCTGACCTGCAGTTTAATAGTGTTGTATTGTTCGTCCATAAAAAAACAGCAATTTTTTATAGAATATTTTTCTTTATGTCTCAAAACTGTATTCTTGAATTTGGATTTTATGATATGAAAGCAGCACTCCCAGTAGAATTCCTGTAACTCTATAGAACCTGGTGGATCGCGAGTGTGGACTTAGACCCGTATCTCTTCTATCCACAGCAGACGGGGAGCAGTTGGGGGTCGAGTGCCTTGCTTAACGGCACTTCGGTTGAATTTTGTCAGCTGCGGGACTCGAATCTGGGACCTTTTTGTCCCAAGGCTGGTTCCTAAACCACAAGCATATTGCTGCCCCGTAATAAAGGATGGCTCTAAATCATTGACCTCCGGATTATGAGCCTAGCACGTTTCCACTCTGTCTCTTTGCTAACCCCAACATCCCAGCTGGGACTCGAACCCACAATCCCTGGCTTAGGAGGCCGGTGCTATAAAATAGCAGAAATAAACTAAGCCTTAAAAGTTTTGTTTTCTATAATTAAAATATTTTGGCAAGTTTAAATAAATAAATTTAAATTAAAAAATAAAACAGAGACTTGAAATGACAAAACTACGCTTTAACTTGTCTAATTACGTAACAACTTGTGTAAGCTATTATTGGATAATTCTGATAATTGACATTTTTCTGGGCCAATTAGAATCTCAGCGCTTGCTTCAGAACCTTGAAACGCACTCCACCTACTGAGCTCGCCTTTGATGAGACACCTGACCAGTGACTACGTGTGAGTCTGATAACTCTAAAGGCAGCATCTTATGTACAATTCGAGGCAAGTACTTTTTTTGGAGCAAAAAACAGCTATATTTTTATTTTCTTGCTCAGTTCAGTCAATTAACCTCAGCTACCACTTTTTTTTCATAGATTTTGCCTGTGCTTTGAGCAAAATGGCTAATGTTAGCTAGCTATGCTAGAATTTTTATTAGCAAGATAGCGAACTTTCTAGTCATCTAACGTTAGCTAGTTGTAATGTTAATTCCAGTATTATCTGATTGTCTTGCTAACTAAAGTTAACCATTTATTTTGCTACATAAGGACATTGTATTTCAGCTAGCCAACTTGTATCCTTAGGCTTATCATTAGACATATTAGTCCCTAACTTTAGCCAGGTGCTCTGTCCTACTAGAGTTCTGAGCTACCCTGAATATTCATTATGGAGGTTGGCGTGTGCAATCGCGCCTAAAGCGCCATTTGCGCACATTGCCACTCGCCCATCTCTAAGTGATAACTGTCAATGCGATGTGAATGTGTTTCAGCGGAACATAGCGAGGACAGGCGAGACGAGGACTAGCGATGTGATGTGGGTGGGTACAGAGATAAAAATAGTTTTCATTATTTTATGTTATTCATGGCAAGTGAACCGTGAGGAGCTGGATTTAGCCCTACTTTTAAACCAGTTTCTCCGATGTGGATGTTGAGCA
The DNA here is from genome assembly GCA_028565595.1 of Duopalatinus emarginatus. Lineage (NCBI taxonomy): Eukaryota > Metazoa > Chordata > Actinopteri > Siluriformes > Pimelodidae > Duopalatinus > Duopalatinus emarginatus. Next base: position 10,733 of record JAOVVF010000822.1, on the reverse strand, counting down.
AGAGGTTAGCTAAATAATGCACTTCCCTGATGTTAGTTGTAATGCTAGTTTGTCAGTCTTGTGCGGACGCTTTTAATATTCATTGTTGCTGTTTATGTTTTAACCCTTTATTTTGCTGCTGAGGTTAAATGTCCCTGGTGGGATAATTAAAGGGGTCTTATCTTAGGTTCTCAAGTATGGTATAGACCGGACTAACCTATATAATCAACAATTAATCTTGAAAAAGATAAACATCCGAAGCCCCCAGTCGTGCAACAGCCTTCCTGTTGGTGTTTGTTGCTCAGTCACAGTCTGATTATTGGCTGATGTCTAGGTGGAAAACCTGTTTGTTTAGTTTTTTTGTTAATAGCTTTTATCTTATGTAAAGGTGTATATCCAAAGAGTACCAGGTTCATGGGCATAGAGTGTTTTGGTAAACTGGGGTGCTAGTTAATGTTCTAAGGTGCCCTTATTTCCTTTTAAATCTGCCTTTTTCTAGCTTTCTTCCTCTTATTGCATCAGGAGTTTTTCCTTTTCAGCATAGAGTTTGGCTTGCTCATTCAGGGTAGATTAAAATTATTATTATATCTGAATTATAAAGTTGTCACAATTGTTATAACCCAGTCCACAGTTAGGTATAAGTTATGGTTGTATGTAGTATATAGCACTGGGTGCCCTGAGAGGAACCAGGAATGAGACACACAGGTGTTAGTGCAAAACTATTGTATTGTTGTGAACATTCATAATCCATGTTAATATGAACACCTTTAAACTGTTCTGTATGAAAATTTCAGACAATTTGCAGTTTCTGAAATACTCAAATCAGCTCATCTGGCACCGACAACCATGGGTAAGAACGTTCAGACTTTTTCCACATTATGATGTTTAAAGTAAAGCTCTTGACCTGTATCCACATGACAACTACCTATACATATAAAACAAAAACACAACAAGAAGACAGTTCTCTCCCCTAAACTTCACACACCCGATATAAACAGCAGTCACCTCCCAACACTACCAGTGAATATACACAATGTGTTAATATTTGCCAAACAGTAGTGTGATTACTTCTATACATTAAGACAAATAAGAATTGGCAGCGCAAAGGCTGCTGGAGCAGCAACTGAAGACTGGAGTCTGAAATGGACCAACCTGCACAGACTGAACACATCCACAACATGAAGCATAACTTCACACTGCAGGTTGTAACACAGTGGCCACTGAACTCATGTTACCAGTTCACCTTATAATGACTTACAGCCACATGCAGTCATGTCAGCATAGCCCAAAATCCTCCAAAGGAATATTCACAACGCCTTATTGGAATCTATGGTCTGAAGAACTGAGGCTGTTTTGAGAGCAGAAGGTTGGTGTGGTGTTTCTCAGTAAGTAATATACAGAAACTGTTGTTGCTGTTGTTGTTAAGTCTGCTTTGATATAATATCACAATTGCTAACTCATCCAGTGCTTCCGTTAGCATATTACCACGCGTGTCCTGTTGCTATGTAAGAGTGCTTACTTTGTTGTTGGAATCCAGATTTCAGTAGCAGCCGTAAAGTGTAAAGGTGGCCTTCGTACATACAGTTCATTCGTGCTGTTTTCAGGGGCCATGAGTTCATTTTTTGTGTCCACATATATAAAAAAAAACAGCCTTATCAACTGGAGACAACTTGGAATGCAGGGTAAGTAGAAAATGGGAAGTAATGACTGACAATAGATGTAAAAGAGTTAATGAAAACAGAAGGTTGTTGAAAAGTCAGAATGACGACTAAGGTTCACCTAATAAACTGTAAGGATTGATATTTGGAAGTAAACACCAAAATGTAGCACTGTACCAAGTGTTATAATTACGGAAAAGTAATAATTACAGCCTATAAAAAAAGAACACTGCACCATATTGGTATTATATCTTATTGTAAGCTGTTTTCATCCAGAAGACATGTTGTTGTATAGCTGTATAGTTGGAAAACCATCCAGTAGTAAGCCGTAATGTAGGACGTTAGCCAGAAAAAGGGCAGCAGGGCGACTAGGACAAGAGGTGTGAGATCCACAGGCAACGTGCATAATGTTTTTTAAGACAATTATAACTTCATGTTCTTCTCTTTTATTCCTTGCTGACAGATCTGATCCAGAGTGCAAAACTTAGACCCCAAATGCTGCAGAAAATCCAGATCATCGCTGCTGTGGAACGAGAGCTTGTCCAGTGACACTGCATTGGCATTGGGCCCCTCTGAGCTGTAATCATGTGGCTGATAATCAGGGAAGTCCTGGTCCATCATAGAAAGTTCGTAGAGCTTCTGTAGTAATGCATGATGAGGAAAAGAGACAATTAACATTACCATAAGTGCAGATTTCTCAGACTCTCAATTTCTCAGACCAAAATAGATGGTGATTTGTTTTACAGGTTTTTATTTAAGCTTATAATACACACATCCTTTAGTTCGATTTTATACAGTATTTAAATACAGTAAATCTCCAATTATTTACACTAAATCTGTCTGATTTGGATATGCAAATAACCATATCCAAAATTCAAATAATTGGATTTGTGAATAAACTGAGGGAAATAAAAAAGACTGAACAAGCGATATACACAACAGTAAAAGTCATTAAAAAATCAACAGGTTTTGCAAATTTAATTAGGAGAACAAAATACAAACAAGGTTTAAAAGTTAATGCACATAGCAAACAGTACAGAAACAAAGCCCACAGTGTACAGATGGAATTTGTCTACATCAGCGTATCGAAGAGAGTTTCTTGTTTTTTCAGATGCTCACTGTATTTCCTGTGTTATAAATATTTGACTGCACTTCACTTCAGTTTTACACTCTTTTTTTTTTTTCTTTTCTTGTTTTTTTTTTTAATCTTTGGAGGGTGATAGATTTCTGTGTTACTATTAACCTCATTAATGTACAGTACAAATTGTGTGAAGATCTGAGATCAGTGATTTTGTTTTGTGGGTTTTTGGGGTTACACTGCACATTAAGAACATGGAGACGAAAACAGTAATGTACTTAGTTTTATCCTATTATGCACCAGACCTGAGATCTTAACCTTAAAATTTTGTACAATTCTTATTGGTTATATTACACGTTTGGGGGCGGCACATTTTTTAAGAAAAATATATAAATTTCTACTATATAATAATATTTTAAATTATCATAATTCTCTGTGCTATACTATACTATATCACACCTGATCTTACCATATTATATCTCTGCTTTCTAAGGGGTTAGCCTTTGTTTTTCTGGTCCAAAACTCAACGTCAGATCTGATCCTCGCATAAAATTCATATGGCTTATATTACACGTTTGGCGCACACATTTTTAAAAAATACAGTTAAAGTACATGAGCAGTGCTTGAGATTGACAAGTAATACTACCTGCATCATCTACTGCACTATAACTATCATTTTTAACTAGACTGTAGTATGTTAAATTATATATATATATATATATTCTCTCTACTATACCATACTATAAATCTTACCATATCCTTGCTTTGGAGGGTCGTGAGAAGGAACTAAGTACAGTCATGTGTTACTCTTACCCACCCTAATGCACAGTATGAATTTAGTGAAGGTCTGAGATCAGTGAATGTTTTGGCTTAAAGAACAGTAAGAGGTTAACCTTTGTTGTTTCAGCATTTTCAGATTATCACCAAATTCTCACCATTCATCAAGAACATAAAGAGGAACACGGTAATGTACTTAATTTCGTCCTGTCATGCTTCAGACCTGAGATCTGAGTCTAGCATTTTTGTACAATTCATATGGGTTATATTACACCTTTTGGACATAAACATAAATAATAAATACAGTTAAGATACATGTGTTTGAGACCTGTATCATCTACTGCACTATAACTACTATTGTTTTTTAAACCCTTTTTTATAGTGTATATTATACGTCAGATTAGATTCTTATCTAAAACAGGTATCATATGCTTACTATAATTCCCTGTACTGTGTTTTCCTGTCTATTGTAATTTTATTCTATGTTTTATTTAAATTACCACCCACCAATTCAGCGAGTCAGATTACTTGTACATGTAAAAGTATGTTATAGTCAAAAAAGAAATGTTACGTTTTCATATTTGTCTTTCTTTTAGGTCATGGAATGTAAATTAGTTCCTTATAATCTCGTCAATCTACCAGTGGTTGTTTTGTTTGTTGAAACTGTTCAACTATTCAAGTTGTCAGCTGATGTGTGCTTGACAGTGCGAGTATCATCGAATTTGGGCAGTAAACTAATTCTGATTCTAATAATGTATTAGAACAAGGACATTGATATAAAACACTATTTACAGATTTACTTTTAGAGCTGCTGATTATTGTTTAACACACAGTCTCGTCTTAGCACTACTTAAACACATTGTGTATCATGTTGATGAATGGACTGTATTTTTCTCCAGCATGTCAACACATCACCACCATATGTGTTCAGATGACTTTGAAAATTCTATGATTATGTAATTGTGTTTAAAATATGAAAATATCTGTTAAATAGGATAGCAGTTAAAGTGCTAAAGCTAACAGCGTGTTGTGTTTACAGAGTTTGTGATGTGTTATTATATATTATAGGTTATTTTATTTTACCCGTTCAAGTTGTTCTTCAACATTCCGCTCAGTGGACAGTAAGTTCAAAGACTTGCTAAATCCGTTCTAAAAAATACAAATAAACAAGAATCACAATATCCAAAAATATTAACTAGTAAACGAATCACAGATCAGCCACAAAAATAAAACCACAGTCACATGTTAGTTACTAACATCGAGGATCACATTACAGTGGGATGTGTTACAGAGTGGGATATATTACACAATAATATATAAACTGTTCTTAAAGTTGACGTGTTGGAAACTGGAAAAATGGGCAAATGTAAGACTTACCCTAGAGGTGTTGTAGGAATTGTTCCTGTTTCTTGTCCAGGCCTTCTGAAAAATAAAACACAGGTCATATTATAAACATCATTTCTCTCTGAAAACATTTTGTCTGGAATATTTTCACAATATGTGACAGCCTGACAAACAAATCATGCTCCATTGTTTGGATGTTATATTGGTCAGCAGCATGTTGAGTTTGAGTGACAGGCTGTAGATAAGCTTTAGTATTTGTGAAACTCACTGTTGACTGTGTGTACAAGCTCCTTGAGTCAGTTGTATAATGAAGTCTGTTAGGGACCTGTGTAAGCTGTACAGAGGGAGAGCATGAAATCATTTACAGAGACTCTAACTGTCTTCTGTTCAAATATGTACAGACATGTGACAGAACATGAGAAAAGACGGTTCTGTACAATCACCTTAAAACTTCCTCTCTTCAGGTTGTTGTAATGATCAGCTGATGTTTTTTTACATGGTGGTTCAAACTGAGTGAAGAAGAAAGAGAATGCATGTTATTATTATTATTATTGTCATTAGTAGTAGTATTTTTATTATTATCATCATTATAAGTAGTAGTAGTAGAATCATTATTATTATTAGTAGTAGTAGTATCATTATTTATTATTATTATTAGCAGTAGTAGTCATATTATTAGTATTATTATTAGTAGTAGTATAATTATTATTATTATTATTACTATTATTATCCTTATTATTATTATTAGACACTGTGTGTCAGTTGAAATGTGATTCTGTACACAGTTACCTGAAAACCTCCTCCAGTCTTCAGGTTGTTGTAATGATCAGCTGATGTTTTTTGACACGGTGGTTCAAACTGAGAGGAGAAGAAAGAATTATTATTATTAATAATATTAATATTATTACCATTAGGCAGTGTGTGTTAGTGTTTGTCAACTACATGGATTTCTTGTAATAATTTAGACTTTTCTCTCGTTTTATGATCTAATTATGATCTTATGATCTAAATACGTTGCAAAACATCAGGGAATTAACAGCAGTTGTTGATCTCCATCTTTACTGAGTTCCTTGGAGGAAATCTGATCACACAGTAAGGCAATAAGCGGGGGTGAGCCAGTGCCCTTACGGCAGAGGAGAGGACACCGTACACCAATTCAAACACATCAACCATGGAAACTGCACTTCCTCTATAATTAAATAGATCGCTCAGAGTCAATCAATCGCTATGGAACAGTAAAGATTTTCAAAGGAACTTGGCATTATTCTTCTGTGAAACCCAACATCACTGGTATCACCGCTGTCTTACCCGCTGATTAACCTGGAGACCAACTCATCAGAGCTGACGGGGCTGGAGTGGCATGTGGGAAATTGAAGGTTTTGTTTAATTTGTAGGACTTTGTAAAGAAGTCTGGGATGTTGGACAGTAGAAGAGCACAGTGCAAGTGAGATACAGTGGAAGTGGGTTACAGACCCCATCCCTCACCCTCCACTATGTTATACTTCTACTACACCTTAGAAAGGGCTCGGGACACCATAGCTTAATGTATAGTTCAATCCACAGGGACGGTATAAAGCAGACTGAGGAGCAAGCAAATGTAAAAAGAGACGTCCTTCCTGCAGCAGTTCACGGATATAAAACGATTTTGAGGGAGGGGCAGAATGTGTATCGTACAGTTGTCGTTTTTTAATGTGTTACCCTGTCCAGTCCTTACTGATGATCCAGGAAGATGTGGGCAGTTGTAATAGATAAGGATTAGAGTAAAGTAGAAGATTGTTGCACAATATGCAGTACACACCTGGACCAGTTCACTCATTAAGTCACAATAAATGGCATTTGGGCTCTGGATAGATAGAAGAGGAAAAAAAAAAATCAATATTAAATTGAAGTGGAGCAGTTCAGTAAATCTTAAGTAACCGCTTCAACCTTGCACTCTAATAGGCTTCAGTGTACGATGGTTTAGGAACCTGTCACCCACCACTGGGCATCACAAACCTACTCATAGACAAGAATCCAAGACAAAATCATGGTAACCGGTGCCCTCTTGTGGTTTATTATAGTGATCTGAAATGAGCTGACTGTTCATATGTCGATGCAGATACCACAATCCCTCAGCAAAAAGGCTAAACCGATCCCATGTGTGTCATGTGAACGTTCTACCTGCTCATCTTCAGCTTTAATGCAGTAAACTGAAGCGAAAAATATGAGCATAAATACAGTGACGGTATTTAATGATGAATTATATGGATTCATGTTTTACTCAGTGTGACCACACCTTCCAGGTCGAAGCTCCTCCTTCGTCATTGTAGGCAATCAAGGTTTGGGTTCCGTCAAATTGCAAGAATTCTGTGAACTTTTTCTCCCGACACTCGCAGGCGAAACAAAGGCAGAGCAACACTGAAAAAAAAAAACCCAAAGGCTTTAATTATAACTTAATTCATGTAAGGTATCTGTGTCTATTTCCCTTTTAAATTTCACACAGCCTGTCCAAAAGTATCAACTGCTTGAAATGGCACAAAGTAGAAATAACCATATAACAGCAAATTAAAACAAAAAAAGGTATGTAAAGTTTCCTTTAGTTTTGCACTAGAACTTAAATGCTAATTATAAATTGTAGCAGTGTACGTCTGTTTGACACTGTGACTGATTTCGAAATCAATGACAATTATCCCCGATTATATTCTAGCTTTAACTCGCGTATTCGTTCTCGTACAGTACAGGCTTCATGTTTTCAGAAATGCTTTTTTTCCTGTCTTACGACCTTCAACATAATTCTTTAGTAAGGTGGGTACAATGACACTGCTATTATAATACCAGGTGTCAGAGACATGCCACACCCACACTGTGACATGCCTCGGCCTAGCCCTGACTACGCTTCCTAAAAGCCCCATTGGTCTTCAAAACACGACTGCTCCACACACCACAATTTCACAGCGTTCACATCCCCTTGTCTGTTGACTTCCAGTGCGTTCCAGTGTTCACACCTTCTCTGTGTCAGAAAGTTTTACACAGATTTCACTGATCTACATCTCATTCTATCCCAACACATTTAGCGATCAGAGCAGCAGGCTCCTGGTGACCCGAGTCAGATGTTTTTACAGATTAAAGACTACTCTGATACCAGGTCAAAAGCTCTGGGTGTTTTGAATTAGATGTCTGTACTTTAGTGATGATCTTTGGCCTCCCTGCCCAGTCATCCTCTCTTACCCAGGGGGCAAAGAGAGATTTTAGCTTTGACCTGCATGTTGGCAAGACGTCACATTCTGTTTTTGTGGAGATCCTCAAAACCACCCTCATATCATAAAAAACCACCCTCATATCATAAAAAACACCCTCATATCATAAAAAACCACCCTCATATCATAAAAAACCACCCTCATATCATAAAAAACACCCTCATATCATAAAAACCACCCTCATATCATAAAAAACCACCCTCATATCATAAAAAAACACCCTCATATCATAAAAACCACCCTCATATCATAAAAAACACCCTCATATCATAAAAAACCACCCTCAAATCATAAAAACCACCCTCATATCATAAAAAACCACCCTCATATAAAAAACCACCCTCGTATCATAAAAACCACCCTCATATCATAAAAAACCACCCTCATATCATAAAAAACCACCCTCATATCATAAAAAACCACCCTCATATCATAAAAACCACCCTCATATCATAAAAAACCACCCTCATATCATAAAAAACCACCCTCATATCATAAAAAAAAAATATCATGACTACGAGACATGATGCATTGGAGAAAATATGAAGGAAACACTGACTCCTTTTCCTCTGTCATTATTTTGAATCACTCTCAACACTGCCCACCAATCCAATTCTAACTATAAATACAATTCAATTACTATTGATTGTTTATTTGTTATTTTTATTCTAGTTGTTTTATTCGTTTATTTATCTATTTATTTATTTTCATTTATTTTTTATTTACTTTTATTTACTTATTTATCATCTGTATTATAAAATGTTTATTATTATTATTGTCATCATTATCATCAATTTATTTATTTATTGTTTATTTATTTTTTATGCTCTTGCATTTATTTGCCCTCGTGTATAAATGTTGGTTCTAGTCATGTCTGTTAGTACGTTTCTCTTTGTGGTTCTGTATGTTTTTGTATGTGGTATTTTGTAAATCAACACAAGTAGATTTTCATAAATGCAAGATGAGGACTGTGTGGGTTTTTTGTTTGTTTGTTTTTATTTGTATTTTGTTTATTAAATTGGAAGAAGAGAAAAAAGTAAAGCGAGGACCAGAACTTACTGCCAGTGTTTTTACTGTATTTCATTGTGATTATTGCTCCTGCTTTGAAATAAAATAAATAAATAAATATAAATAAAACCCATCTGTCCTTAATTAATCTCCTAAAGAATCGGTTTATGCTTGTTATCACAACCGCCACTGCAACTTTATTACTAATTATTACTAATCTACTCCATAAACAGGGCATATTACAGTTTGCATAATTTTACCTTTTAGCATAAAATACACTCCATCCATCACCGAGTGTGAATTCAGCCTCGTTCTACATCATCATAGATCATCATAGATGACTGTGACGGCAGCTTTAGCTTTAACTTTAACTCTGCTGGGTGTTATAGTCTCTGGGACAGGACTAACCGGCTTTCTGTCAACGCATAAAAATAAGAGCTTTTCATTCTCCACTCCAGTGTCTTCTTATGTGAGGACACTGATTTAGACATTCAGTTTAATGATGGTAAAGTTTTATCAGCTTCCTGACTCCTTTAAGTAACACAGTTAGGATGTTCAGACAGTTTTTTCAGATAACCACAGGTATGGTGGAGATTTTATAGCACAATCCGTTCCTTAATTGTGCTCTGAATTAAAAAAAAAAAACAAGAAAAAAAACCGACTGTTTGGAGCTCCAATTTTATCCCAGCTGATACAAAAAAAAGCAAATCTAGTTTACAAAATCAGATTAAAAGTCAACAATAGTGCCTTCTCTCTGTTATTCCAGGTATAACTTTATACATTTAATTTTGTTTGGCTTTAACTACACTTCCATAAAATCTTATTCAAAAAGACTCACAAGCCATCATCAGCAGCGCCCCCAGGAGGACTCCTATAGCTGCTCCATGGAGGGTGGAATATGGACGCAGCCGTTCCTGACACACGTCTCCTTTCCCACAGTCACACACCATCACTTTCAAGACGTCATGGGCTAGCACCCCCTGTTGGTCAGCGATCTTCAGTGGAACTAAGTAATTCCCGTACGGCAGACTCTTCTGACTGATCAGTATGGTTTCAGACGCTGAGGCAGAAAACATGACAAACGAGGATTATTACAAATATCTGATCTGACCAATCAGAATCACACACACTGCAGTACAGCTGTGTAAACTCTGTTAATGCATCTACACACCTGAGATTTATTGTTTTATACGGTCAACGACGAAACCTACATGAACAGGTGGGGTCGTTCTAGGTTGCTGCTCGTTAATAGGACTAACAGTTTAATCCAGTCTCCAGTTCATGTAACCACTCACCTACATTCTGCTCAAGTCTCCACTGGCTCTTCAGCTCCGAATCGTCTTTCCCGAGCGTGATAGTAAAGGGTCCGCTGTAAGGAAAAGCGTCTGGGTCGTCTGCTAGGACTCTGACTCGGTCGGCTTTATTCCCACACATCACTGAAGTGTTAGGGCTCAGATAAGGTGCGTTATCGTTCTTGTCCCCCAGGTGGATCAGCAGCGTGCCGGTAGCTGTGCCAGGAGGTTGGCCTGGGTCGCAAAACAGAAGACAGCTTCCATAACTGATACTTTGTATCTCTCATATATATACAGTGCATCCGGAAAGTATTCACAGCGCTTCACTTTTTCCACATTTTGTTACGTTACAGCCTTATTC
>JAOVVF010000545.1:0-10716 GCA_028565595.1 Duopalatinus emarginatus | reverse complement strand
ACTGATGGAATCTGAGTGCCTCTCAGGGTGAAGCTGAACCATGAGTCACTTTTCCTTTCCTCAAGGTGACTGACTTCATGAACATGTTCATAGCCAATGCAAACCTCACTACTTATTCAAACTTTATTTTAACCTCTGTTTACACCAGCAAGCAGAAGCCACTTATGAAATTCTTTTAGTGCATTAAATGCAGTGCATTCAAATATTGGTCCATAAGTCATACCTTAACAAAAGAAAAGAATAGGTACAGAACCAGTAAAAATGCACAGAATATCTTACATTCATTTGGGTGTTCATAAGGCATAGGGGTGATACATGCAAGGCAGACACTGCAGGTGCCCTCAGGTGGTGAATCACACCCTGATATTTAATTAAAATCATCTAATTGAGGCACAAAAAACAGAGAAAATTTAGAAATGTCCAAAACCAACAGATAGCATGCAAGGCAATGGCCCTTAATCACTCACAAGTATTTTCTTTTGAGTATCTTCCACTAATGTAATTATTAATGCAGCTAATTAATTATATAAAATGTTAAACTAAGTAATAAACTGTTAGTCTTGTATTTATTATTTTATTTATGTATTAATTTCATGTTAAACACAAATAAAATAAACATAACGTATAACATATAAAACATACAACCAAATGTCAACGCCTATCAGCATACATAGAAACAAAAGATACAGTTACAAAATTACTATTACCACTACTGGGCCTGTTGGAGTTACCAACACTATTTATATTTAGAAAGGAAGTGAGATATTGATCTAACACACTGCAGTGCCATAGCAGTGTACATAACTGCTAAAAGCCTCTGCCAGGTGTTATGCAGACTGCTGCTGTAACAATGTAATTTTGCTCAAGCTAAAAATTAAACTGACATTTTACAATGTGGAAGAAAGTATAGCATAATTGATAAAAGATTTATTTCTGTCAAAAAGTGAACAGTCTTCGTGTATATTTAATTTTTAAAGCTAGTTCTGAACAGAAATTTCAATGTTACTTTTACAGTATCAACTATAAGGATTCAGTTGCACAAGTGAAATGATTTCAATTTTCACAAATGAAGTGTTTCAGCTTATGACAAGAAGCATCAAACCATTTATTTGTGTAACCCTTCTCATGCCCCAAAGAAGCACAGTTCTCTCCAGAAGGGTCCTCTTTTTTCCAGTTATCAGGCTCATTTGGTCCCTCTGGAGCACTAAACCAGAATCTTTATAGAAGAAACACTGTAGTCAATTTGCTAAACATTTCATTACAACATAGGTTTTGTTAAAGAATTGTACTAGTGTATCATTAAAGGAAAAAAAACAAGTGTAATGAATACAGTGTGTGAGTGAACATGGTTCTTACGTCACACCCGTCCTTTTTAAGGGCTGGTTGTTCACCCACATCCACTCCCCCTCAGTCTCCAAGTCATTCAAGCCAATCCAGTGTGTTACTTTAATTTGTGAAGATGCAAAATTCTAATGTAAAAAATAACACCACACACAGCTTACACCTTTAACCAACACAAGTGAAGTACAGACCTAAAATTACAATTTATCTGTACAACTCAAAAGTGATGAACCACCACTACACTCACCTGTTCAGTTTGGCTGGTTATAATCACCAGGTGACCTCCTTTCTTCACACAGTGATCTCTACTCTGTGTCCAACTCAGTGTCTCAGTGGAGAAGTAGTAACACTTTAAACCAAGGGCTTTCCATCCTTTCTCACAAGGTTGACAGTTTCTGGCTTTGTTATTAAAATAAAAATAAAATGAGACTGTGTATATAAACATGTATCTCCAAAATATTTTACAATTACATCAGGCATCCTGATGTAAAAGGGGTATAATGGGAGTAAACTAAAAAAGCCTAAACTGACCACTGTTTGCAGACATCTGCTGATGCTTCACCTTTAGTGCTTCATACAGTTTTTCTGTCTCTAATACAAAAGATAACACGTTTCTGATGCAAGATGTTTTTTTCATTTATGCATTTATTATTATTATTATTAGTGGTGGTGGTTGTGCTGGCATTACATTTAGTTAAGTAGGTAAAAAAATGTCAACTATAAAGAAGCAGTAAAGAGGATTTGGTCAGAGGTGTTTACATGTAGAACAAGGAATACCTCAGAGAACTCTTACCATTAGCTTTGTTTCCTAGCATCATCAGTGTAGCTGTAGCATTCCCATACTTCTCACTTATTATTTCAGTGGAAATGACTTTATAGTGATCTGTTAAACAAGAACACCAGGACTAAAGTTTAACATAGATAAATAAAAATCTTTATTGCATTTAAAAGTGCAGATGCTCTCAATAGTGATTATATGTGTTTAGTCTAAATAGGTGGTACAGTGAATTCCTTTCACTTAACAATCAAATTATACAATTTATTGGGATCTGTTGAATAATAAAATTATTTATAAATAAATTAATGAATTAATTATGAATAATAAAATGAAATCAAATATTAAGATGATAAGCACTACTCACACAGGATCCCTACAGCACAGAGTGATGTTAAAGCACCAAGCAGGAGGAGAACAACAGCAGATATGACGATCTTGTAATCAAATGATAAAGCTAAATAATAAACATATTTATTATTTAGTCATTAAACATAATTTGAATTGAAGTGAGATAATCAGTATAAAGATCAAACAAACACATACCTGTGGGTTTTTTGGTAATTGAATGCTGCTCCGTGTTCACATGAATATCATCTTCTGTTTCTGGTTCTGATTAGTAAAAATGTATTGAAAACAAATTGTTTAATAAATTTGAGCATATCATTACATTTCAGGTATCTCATATGACCATAGTATTTTAAATATCTACCTGTTGGAGAATTATAGTTTGTCCATTTGAAAACATCAATGTTTTCATAAGTGTCTTCCATTTCCTAACCTTTCTAGTGCTTTTCATGCAAGTGTTGATAAATAGCAGTAGCCAAGATTTGTAGCCTATACCTAACTAATTAAATTAAATAATGAACTTATCAGTGTGAAAATTGTGATAGAAAATAAATCGTTGCCTGTCTCTGGGTTAAAAGAAACTTGCACACACGTCTTAAAATAATATCAGGAACTGATAAAAGAAAAGAAAAAAAGGAAGTGATCAGGCAACACCTGTGGACAGAGAGGAGACAGGTTGAACTAACAGATCATTTTAATTTTCATTAGTTTTGTCCTGTTATCACTAGTCTATTTATCCGTCCCCTTACGATTTCAAAATGTGCCACAATGAAAGAGATAACGGCATAGTCTGCAAAAGCTACCACACACACACACAAACATATATAGCATAACCTGAGAAAGGGTATGAGAAGCAGTGAGATAGCGACCGTTTTTTTTGTTTTTTTTAGTTTTTGTGCTAAAATGTTTGGTGAAAATCAGTGGCAGCTAAATTTCTTCCTGTCCCCTGAGTCTCTCTCCACACCCTTACACACAGGGATGCCAAAATCGCTATCCTCAATCAGACCTATAGGACAGTGACTGGGTGCACTAAAACGAGCCCACTATCCTGTCTCTATGCTTTTAAAAGAAATTACCCCCCAAGCTGAGTGGACAAAGCAAGCTAATGACACCTGGCTCCATGCGCACTGTCACCCAGAAACATACTTTCAGGAGCAGCCTTAGATGCCACGATCAGCAAATGGCTTAAACAGGGAAACAGCCTTAGGTGGTCAGACAGCCTAATGGATGCCTTGACTCTGCCTATGACAAACCCTGGACTGTCTGGAGAACCCTGAACTGCCTGTGTGTCGGTGAGGGATGCTGCAAGGAAGGACTAAAGAACTCATGAATGTGTGGTGAACTCCAAACCATGTAACATCTTTTGAAATGTAGTTCTGCTCCACAATGCACCACAGAAGATGAACCAAATGCTGTCATGCTTGCGTTTGTTAACTACTGAAAGGACATGATATAGATGACGGCCAGACATAATAAAGAACGTCTTGGACAGGGGATAAAACTGACCTTGTGGGAGTGATACACTTGGGGGGAGAGCAGTCCTCTGTATTTTGTTTGAATTTTAGGCTTCAGAATTTTATTTAGCATCTCTCTGTTTATTGTGCGCTGCTCATCTTTCCTTCAAATCACAAGTGTGCAGCCACTGCAGTCTTTGACTGCAGTTAAAGCATTTTTAGTAGCAGTGACATGCAACCTAAATGGCTGCTGCACCATAACCAACCTAGAGAAAATATAGTGGTCCAAAGAGCCTAAATCCCCCACAATTGTTTGACAGCCTGTGACGTGTTGGTCCATGCTGAGGTTGGTGGAGTTTGCCCAAAGTAATAATTCAGGGAAAATAAAAAGGAAAATATAACAATCAAATGAGAACAACAAAAACAACATTAAAGATTAAGATGATATGCAATACTCACACAAGATCCCAACAAGTGGACATGTAAGAAGACATGTTTCGATTTCACTGTGAATACTTCAGACAAAATGAAACTGTAAATAAAAGAAGAACCTATTTGTTATCAATTCATCAATTCAACTGATTTTAGCTAAGTAGAAGTGAGATAAGCAGGATAATTGTCAAACAAACAAATACCTGTGTGTTTTGCATGTGTGGTCTAGTAAAATACTTACAAAAGTTTATGGCCATTGAACTGCTGGAAGTTTTTTTTTTAAAAAAACAAAACAAAACAGTGTAGGCTTTATTGATAATTGGGGTAGTTTTGGGGGAAGGCTGGCCTTGTAGGATGCAGTGGTATCCACCATAGTCAGGAAGGCCAGTTTCCAAACAGCCCTAGTTTCTTGGTGACCATTCAAAGCCAGGTCCAGGAAGCAGACAAAGAGCCTAAACTGACTGTCTACTAGCTGTCACATGTTCAGAATGAGATTGTGTTCTTCACCCTTGAACATAAATCTAAAATAACATTTAGTGTTTCACAAGGCTCTGTTTTGATCTACATTTTTTCTCTACAAATGTATGGGCACAATTGTTTGTAAATATGTTACTGCACAAGACAGAAATACTTCTAGGGAATCTTAGGCAGTTAAAAGCAAGCTTTCTGATTACATAGCAACACTGAACACTGATGATCATTAGCTTTGGATACCTAGTCTTTGACTCTTGCTCACATCCTGCTTCTTGTTTTGTTATTATGATTTAAAAAAAAATAATTCCTCACTAAATTACCTAGATTTGTGTCTAAACCTGCGCAGTAAGCTGCATAAGCCGGTTGATTAATTGTAATTGTAGTTGTCTAACAAGGTGCCTAAATAGGTCATTCAAATAAGACAGTATATTGGGATTTGCTGATTGATAAACACAAAGATGATGAGCACTACTTACTACCTCTTGGAGAATCACGGTTTTCCCCTTTTATTCCTTTGGAGAAGTCATTTTCATAAGTGACTTCAATTTTCATAAGTTCCTACCAGTAACCAGTGAAAAAGACTAGTCTTACAATTCCAGGCAGAGACAAGATCTTGATGCTTCAGCTTTTTCATTTTATGTCTGCTCTCCTTTTCTGAAACAAATAGAAAATGCACAAAAACATAACAGTAAAGGCCTTTTACAAATCAGTTGTCTAATCTAATGTACTACTCATACAAGATCCCTACAGCACAGAGTGACATTAAAGCACCAAGCAAGAGAAGACCAAGAGCAGATATGGTGAGCTATGGTGAGTTATTTGATTTCTGCTTCAAAATCCAAATGCAAGAAACAGGCCAATTTTTGTTTTCCTTGCCAGAAATAACAAAAACAAAGCAAATCATATCTCTTTTCTTTCTTCACAGAACAGAAAATAAAATCACAATGAAACAAAAACAGACGGTCACAAGGCAACTGGAGGTGCATAAAAAAATTGTGCTTTTTTTTTTTTTTTTTTTTAGCTGAAGACTGAGTCTGTTTTCCATGGCACACCATTCAGCAAAAAATATCTTTAATTGTTTGACTTTGTATAATTCAATGTATAGAATTGTTTTTCATGTGGTCATTTTATTTAAAAAAAATTGAATTTACAGAAAATGTGCTAAAACATAATATGAATTCTTATCGGGTATGAACGGACGTATATCAGGATATGAAATTTTGGTCATATCGCACATCCCTACTGTGAATGTCAACTGGAATGGGGCTAACACAGTGAGATAATGATAGCTCATTTTTTCAAATATTTTTAGTTGAGTTGTTGAAGGTGTGCCAAAAACTGTGGTGGAATTGAAAT
This sequence comes from Duopalatinus emarginatus, assembly GCA_028565595.1. NCBI lineage: Eukaryota > Metazoa > Chordata > Actinopteri > Siluriformes > Pimelodidae > Duopalatinus > Duopalatinus emarginatus. The sequence continues at coordinate 4,536 of JAOVVF010000545.1, read as the reverse complement.
GTTGTAAAAAAAAAATAATTATTATCTAGGTGGATCTAGATGGGCCTTTAGTCTATTTTGATTACAATTAATTTTTCGATCTTACAATTCATTTTGTCAGTAGCATCTATATAGTTTGGAATAATAATAATAATAATAATAATAATAATAATAATAATAATAATAATAATAAAATCAACAAATATAACTGTATTTGAGAGAACCTTTATTAGAGTTAAATTGTGGATGCTGCACATTTTATAAGGAACAGAAATACCACAAAATTGGGTCTACAGGAAAATGCAAAACTTTTGGCATTCTCAGATTTAACAGGATCAGTATATGCAATTTGATTTACTTTTCACAAATCCACTTTTTCAAAGTATTGCAAGAAGCATCAAACCATCTACGTGTATTACCATTCCCATCCCCCATTTGGTCCCTTAGGGACACAAAACCAGAACATTCATATATAAGAAAGATTGTGGTCAGTGTGTTAAACAATGAATTAATTTTATGTAAACATGTCATAAACTTTGCTGAAAAAATGTGCTAGAATATATTGAGTATATTTTATATAATGAGTTTATAGAGAGTGTGAGTGTACATGGGCCTTACGTTACACCCGTCTCGTTTAATTTCTGGTTGTTCACCCACATCCACTCCCCCCTCAGTCTCCAAGTCATTCAAGCCAATCCAGTAAGTTACTCCAATTTGTGAACATACAAAATTCTAAAGAAAATAACATCACTCATAGCTTACACCTGTAACCAACACTAGTCAACTGGAGACCAATAATTACATTTAATATGTAAAACTGGGAAGAGAAGAACCACTACACTCACCTGTTCAGTTTGGCTGGTTATAATCACCAGGTGACCTCCTTTCTTCACACAGTGATCTCTACTCTCTGTCCAGCTCAGTTTCTAGGTGAGGAAGTAGTAACATTTTAAACCAAGAGGCTTCCATCCTTCCTCACAAGATGTACAGTTTTGATTGGCTTTTTTAAAGTAAAAGAAAAATACTGGTGATGAAATGACATTAAAAAATATTTCATATATGTATGAAATGTATCGCCAAAAAAATTTTCTATGACATAAAGCATCCTGTCTCTTCATTATAGTGGTGGACAGTAACTAAGTAAATGTAATTTGTGAGTAGTTTTTTGTGTATCTGTACTTTACTGGGGGAATTTTACGTTAACTTCACTACATATTTAAATATTTTATTTTTTACTCCACTACATTAAGAGAAATCTGTCGTTCCTTTATCTTATTTGTGCATAAAAAAAATAACATTTCAAAACGAAAGTAATCACAACAGTCAGGTTACAGCGTGCACTTTGTTAAAAGTAGGTTGGGCTAGACATAGTTATCCAGTCAGTGCAGCAGCGTCGAGTGTCAGCGGGAGTGCAAAAGGAAGAAAATGGAAGAAAATCCAAACTTGCCACAGCACATGTCCATGTATCTTTTGGTAATTAGATTTTCATTTCATAAACAGAAATGTTAAATGGAAAAACAAATGGCTATTTGATTTTTATCTCAAAATATTTACAAATTTTCTCAAACTAGAAGCTTACACTCACAAGGCCGTTGTCAAGGCACACTGGAGGCACATTAAAATATTATAATGTGTATAATGGTTCTAATATATTTGTATCAATTCAGGTTAAAAAATTTAAAACACGTTTATGTAAAATTGAAAGTATGTAAAGTTACGTAAAATATTATGTTCTATGCTCCAGAAAACATGGGTTCTGTTACAGTGTAGTAGTGCCACTAGGGGGCACTTTGAAAATAGAAGCATAGACAACAGCCTAATAGGGTAGAGTGTCTATCTAGAGCAGACATGAGCAAACTACGACCTGCGGGCCATATACAGCCCGTTGGGCCTTTTAGTCCAGCACACACACACACACGCACGCACGCACACACACTCACACGCACACTCACACGCACACTAACACGCACATTCACACGCACACCCCCATACATAGGCCAAAAGGGTCAGACACCCTTTACCCTCCTCCTCCTGATAAGATCCGGTAAATTCCACATGGTACCTTATTAAGATTGATGAGGCTTAGGACAAAGGAAAATTTATAGCCCACCTTCAGCAGCAAAGATGAGACCCTATTGGTTTAAAAGTACTAACTTTTAAAAGTACTAACTTATTGGTTTTGGTTTAAACTCACTTAGCGCTATAAATAAAGGCTGACTTTAGAGATAACAGAGTTCTTCTCAGAATTCTTCTCAGAGCTTTCTGGGGTTCTTCCTCTCCACCCGCGGTAAGCTCGGGTTCTTCTCAGAGTTTCAATTCGAAAAGCAAGACAGAATGCAAAACTCCTGAAGAACCAAGAAGCCTAAGCCTCCAGGGCATTTTAAACTTTAAGTCGTTTGACTGGATAAGCCAGAGCGCACTAGTTGCGTTTTAGTTCTGTCGGCTTGTTTAGACATATTTACTTATTAACGATAAAAGACAATTCAAATCTACCAAGAGCACTCGGAATGGCCACTTTTCAAGTGGATCATCAAAGGCCTGCAAGATCTATCTACACGCTACAAGCGTATCAGCCGATTCCAGGCTCAACCCAGACACGCTCAAGAGTGCTAAACATAAATAAACTTGTCATTGTTCAAATGTGCCTGTGTTTAAATGTTGGAACTGTGTTAAATGTCTTGTGTTATTACTCTCTAACGTTGATCTTCAGATTAAAACCGTGCCGCAAAGCGCTGATATTTGCTGTATTGCCCCCCATGATTTCGGCATTAAACTGAAACTGAATTGAAGTTGTTCCTTAATAAAAAATTTAATGCATTACATGCTTAGTGTCCCGGTCACTTTCTAAGTAAAGGCCCTAGCATCTGCTGATTTCGCCACACGAAAGGCAAGATGGCCATCGTGCTAATGAACCAAGATAAAAACCGTTCCAGAGAAGTAGAGCGGCTTACAGAAAAATGTGAGGCCACTGAGCAGAGGAATGCAATCTGTACAAAAGGTTAAGGGACTAGAACATTCACTCTCCAAGTGTCACCATGACTAACAATGCTGACCTAGAACAAGAACTTGGTGCATCTCAGGCTAGAAATATGGAACTAGATCAGAAAGTTAATAAGGCTACAGAGTTACTCCATAGAGCCCAAAACAAGATGGAGCAGCTGAAGGGACAGCAGGATAGTAAGAAAGAGAGTTGGTAAAAGCTCAGAAAGAGAGTTGGTTAAAACCAAAGATGAGTTAGTGAGGTTCCAACAGCAATGGCTGTGAGCCAAGTATAAATTAACTGAGGTGAAAATTAAACTGTTGGACATTCAGGAACAACAGAGCAATACAGCGAGCTGATGTTCAAAGAGGACTTCAGCATTCCTCTGACGTTGGACAAAGCCGACTACCTATATGGGGAAGCACACCCCATAATAAAGGGGGACAAGTACCCATACCTAGAGACTCACAGAGAAAAATAGGTTGAACACAGCTGTCACTGTTAGTGATTTCTGAACCTTGCCTCCATGTCCGAGACAATTAACCATTACCTAACCCCAGGTTCAAAACCAAGGGAGCCCACTCCAAAAATGACCCAGGGGTACTGCCCAACAAAAGAGCAACAGCCACATCGAGCTCAGGCTGGTAACTCAAGCCACAGACGATCAGGACAACCTTGGCCTGATTAAAATAAGTATAAGTCAACCAAAAGTGGTTAGAGGCTCTCCAGGATATACACGGTACAGGCTCTCCGCTAACCAACATGAAAACACTCACACTCAACCCAGAAAGTATCAGAAATATAGGTGGCATACTATATAGACATACAGTAGCATGTATATACACAGTAATCTCAGCCCTGGCACAGAACAAACCAGAACAAGTCTCCTCAAACATTGAGCAGTCCCCCTCGGAAAAACCATAACCCAGGGAACAAATTCAAAACTTTCGGGCTAGTCAAAGGGACATTGACACTCTTAAGCGAGTCCTGGATAAACTGGGTAAGACTGAGCACAAAAAGGCTAACCCTTCCTCAGTCATATCAGTGACCCCCAAAGCATTGGCTCCTCCTTCCCAATGTGCTTCTAAAGAAGTAGAAAAGAGTCACTAAGTTTCAAACAAAATAGAGTCCACTAAGCCATTGTGCGAGCAGACACCCACAATAATCGAGGGTGGGAAAGTACCCATACCTAGAGACTCACAGAGAAAAATAGGTTGGACACAGCTGTCACTGTTAGTGATTTCTGAATCTGCCTCAACTACAACAACTGAATTAACTACAACCTAACCCCATTATCTGGGGTGGAAAGCACCCCAGGTTCAGAACCAAGGGAGCCCACTCCAAAAATGGCCAAGGGGTACTGCCCTCAAAAGAGCAACAGCCACATCGAGCTTAGGCTGGTAACTCAAGCCACAGACAATCAGGACAACTATGGCCTGATTAAAATAAGTATAAGTCAACCTCTGAAGTGGTTAGAGGCTCTCCATGATATACACGGTACAGGCTCTACGCTAACCAACATAAAAACACTCACACTCAACCCACAAAGTATCAGAAATATAGGTGGCATACTATAT
>JAOVVF010000501.1:0-14852 GCA_028565595.1 Duopalatinus emarginatus | reverse complement strand
CGCGCATGCGCAGAGAGAGAGAGAGAGAGAGAGAGAGAGAGAGAGAGAGAGAGAGGAAGAGAGGGAGAGAGGGAGGAAGAAAGAGAGAGAGAGAGAGAGAGAGAGAGAGTTTCATTTTAGTGAACCATCTGCACTGCTAAATAACCAATCTTACTGAATATTAAGGGGTAGGTTTTCAAAGCCACGTACAAGGCCCTGGAGATTATACCTGAGACCACTTAGAAACATGCTCCTTCAGGAAATGTATTTATAAGCAACAGGTGTCGTGAATGTAGAGGGTCGTAATTGTTGAGGATTTTTCCACACTATAAATAAGGAGGGCAGATAGACAGCTTTTGTACCATAGAGTCGGTTTGCACTGGTAGTATGAGAAGCAGGTTTTAAAAAATAATAAGAAAAAATATATCAAAAATAATAAAGTAATTGTACTTGTTCTCATGTGGGTCCAGGAGACATGGGCAGGGATGACTTGTGTCTGTACTTAGTTATTTTATTGTAATAGTTGAAATTACATTATACCGTTATTAAAAGTTAACTAAGAACTGAACACTTTTACTTATTCTGTGATGACTATTTATATCATAATATGTCATAATCCCAGAAATATTCATGGTCAGATGTGTAATAGCTATATAGGTATCTATGTTACATACCTATATTTTCTTTCTTTCTTTTTTTATTAAATTGTTTTTTCATATATTATTTTTTATTTTTAATTGTTTCTAATTTCAATTAAAAAAAAATATTTTTAGTGCCCCAGCTGCCAAAGATTTTTTTTTTTTAGCACAATTTGTAATACTCACAACACAAAACTTTGATGCAGATGGCATGGAGGTTGTTTTCTGCCCGTATAAGTGTGCGCATGCCAATGACGAACAGGTTCCCGAAGCAGGTGAGGAACGCCATGACCCAGACGGAGACACGGAGGACTACACTTGCCAGCAGGTCTTCAAAAGACGAAAGGCCATCCGAGTTGGGCTTGCATTTCCGGACATGAGGAGCGTATGAGCAGTACTGGAATTTCTTGAAGTATCTGAGGACATACAGAACTATTAGACCTGAGCAATGTGATTATAGTATCATTCATTGTTCTAGATGTAAAGGCAGCAGAATCCTACAGGATATTGTAATAAGTATTAATTAGACAATGCCGCTTTACATCAGTAAATGATTTGATGCGTATTAAAAGTCAGTAAGTTACATGTAGGAGAGGTTCTTCATTGACTGGAACATGTGGGTCTGGATGTCTGGGATCTCCACTCCTTCCAGACCCCTGTGGAAGTGAATAGAGTTTCAGTAGTTATTATCTGTCTCTCGCAGGCTTTCAGGAAATCTGAGCTTCAGTGTGTTCTGGGTCGGAGTGGCACACAGTCTGGGCCTCGGTTTAATTTGTTTTTTTCTTTTATCAGCTCACAGCCCCTGGGCTGGAACGACACAAAACCTTTTTCCAGCACACACACTGGGGAGCAATGCTGGCCTTTCCATCTTATAACAACTTTTTTTTATAATAGTGCCTTTGATAAAGTAAGACATATTTGGTATTTAAATATATTCTGAACTCTGCATAACACTGCATAACACTGTATTCAATCAAATATCATCAGACATTATTTCTCCCAAAGCTGCATTGGGACAATGTTTATTAAAAGTGCTATAAAAATGAAACATAAAAGTAATTTTTTTTTTTTACTTAAACAGTTGTTGTTTCAGAAAAACTGTTATTACGTTACTGCTTCAGTTATACCACGCTCCAGTCTAACGACTACAGTGTCAGACACCAGTTCCCAGAATCCCCAGAGACCAGCTGGCATGGCTGCCCCCAGCAGCAACTAATCACTAAACACAGCCATGGTGCATGGGCCTAGTGGTTAGGGAACTGGCCTTGTGACCAGAAGGTTGTAGGTTCGGTCCCCGCCCAGGGCAAGACATGACTTGAGGTGTCCTTGAGCAAGGCACCTAACTCCCCCAACTGCTCCCTGGGTGCTGTGGTTTGGGGCTGCCCCCTGCTCCAGGCAAGTGTGTACACTGCCCCCTAGTGCTCACTGGTGTGTGTGTTTCACTGCATGAATGGAGGGAGGTCACATTCCTCTGTGTGTATACACAGTAGCTAAATATTTCACATTCCCAACCGTTCTCTCTCCCCTAAATACCAGCTTGTGTTTTTCATACCTGATTGGTGTCACTGATTATGTTTGATGTATTTTGCCTGTTTTTACTTTCTGCTGTCTTTAGTCCATCTATTTCAGCACTGCTTAGCTCCCCTTTCTGTTGTGAAGTATTAGGTAAAAATTTTTTTTTTTAATCTCCTGCTCATGTTTTTGTCCCTGCATTTTGCCCTGTGTCTGATAAGTTGACAATTTGTTCATCTCCTGGCTCTGCCTGTTACTGACCACGATGTCTGGACTGTGTTTTTAATCTTGTTTGACTGGCTTCCTCCAATAGACTGTTATTAAAACACCCACAATGGTGTCCACTTTGTCTCTATGAGTGTGTGTGCTTGTCGTTACATTATTTCAGTTTAACTAAGCAATAATACACTCGAGGTTTGTGCTATATCATGAGATATTGGCACTGGTGTGCTGCTGTCGTAGGCACGAGGCCGCAGACTGAGAACCATAGATCAGTCCACTAGTGCCAATAACTCAAACCTCAAGTGTATTATTGTGATTATACCACAGTTCTGTTATGAGTGTTTATTGATAGATTTTAGGATAAAAAGGACGGAAAAATAGGATCTGTTTGTTTTTACCATTCCTCCAGGTAAAATAGTTCCATTCTATCAGACGTCCCGCGGCTAAAACATCTGGAGTTATATATCTAAACGTCCTGCTGCTGAAACATCAGACTGTAACAGTCGAGGAGCTTCAGTAACTACATAATAATTATTATACTGATAATAAACACTAATACATCCATTCATAAAATAGGATTTATCACCTCACTATAATTCATTTTGTCAGATGTTGCTGGTTTGTTTATGACTGCGGCGTTTAGCTTCTAAACACTGGCATCGTTGATTCGGTTATGTGTGTATGTGGCGGAGTGATATTTGGAGCACTTCGGTCCTTGTGTTCTCCTACGGACCCTCATGGAAGGTCTCTCAGCCAATCAGATTGCAGGATCGGAACTAACTGTGGTGTATTATCCCGTATTTCAAAGTAGAAGGTCATGATATGAACTTAATACCATAAGCAATAAACTTATATATAGTTCACTATTGTGGGCTTCCGGTATTTTGTAGCGATGTCTCAGAACATAGTGCTGAATCTTCAGTGCACTGTAACAATCCCACAATGCATTGTAATATACAGTGCACAGACGACGTACACTGAACGTACTCATTATCCATTGCGTTGTTTGGGGGTTTGAAGATTTGCACATATGCGACGCACCTTGTTGTCGCACTGCAGTACTCACACATACAAAATAGTGCTCTATGTAGTGTTTTGGATTTTCATACATAGGAGGTAAATGCGTATGCAGCACAGTTTCGAACACAGCTATGATATTCAACATGCAATAGTTAATCTGTACCATGACTGCTATAGCCGTTAAGGAATTCCATCAATTCACATGTCAGGAGTCAAAATGTTGACCATACTTGAATACGTTTAAGCAAAGTATCACTCATTAGATGTATACAGTATGTGTCAGCTCAGTTCTACTACAGCCATGTCCAGCTTACTGTCTGTTAAAGATGAATTTGAACAAAGGCAAAGGAACTGAGGTGGTATTAAAAGGTGGGTGAACAGTGGTCATGTTCACATGTAACAGATGCTGCAGAGATTGACAGACATTGCTGGGGCAGCCATGACCTGAGGTTAGGGAACCGGTCTTGTGATTAACTGGTTGCTAGTTTGATTCGCTGTACCAAAAATAAACTGCAACTGCCCCCCCCCTTCCCCCCAAACTGCTCTCAGGGTGCCGTGGTTAGCGGCTGCTTAATGCTCCGGGCAATTGTGTTTATTGCCCCATACTGTGTGTGTTTACTAGTGTGTGTGTATTTTACTGCATGGATGGATTAAATATAGAGGTCAAATTCCACAATTTCATGAAACACGCTGAAATGTGCATCATGTAGAAATAAAAAAAACATACTGAAAACACCATTCATTATATATAAGCATATTTACAATGTGTAGACGTCTGTATTTATGTGTCCAGACTTTATGCCAATTCTATAGAATAGTAATAATTATTACCATTAAGAGCGTAGTAAACTATAAGGTCATATTTAAGAAATCTGTTACTTACAGTGACTGGAGTTGTGTGAGATGATTAAACTGGCTCGGATGGATGTGGCTCAGTGGGTTTTGAGAAAGATTCCTACAATAAAAAAAACAAAAAAAAAAAACAAAAAAACATACAGTGGATGACATGGTACAACCGCATTCTCAGCTCTGCTGCTCATCTCACAAATGCATGTTCCTTACATCTGTGGCACCATTTGAAAGGGAAATTAACAGACCTTCCAATGGTATAAGACTTATTGCCAAGAAACATTGTTACAACAAAGAAATGATCTGCCAAACTCAATTGTCCTTTATTTTTGTACTATGCATATATTCATTGGATCCCCAAAGTATAAGAAACTGTAAGTTCCCACAGATATTCAATACGGGCCCCTTATGTTATAATTAGCTATATTAATAAGATTCTGCTGCAAGCACAAAACTATACATAGACAACTACAAATTTGGAGCTTTCTTTAAATATATATATTTTTTCCAAGCTTTGTACCGTTTTAATGTCTTGCTCACAATACACAATGTTTTGTCTATGCCATATGTGCTGCCTGCCAAATTCTGTAATTGTTACCAGGATAGAATATGGATATGGGCCACTTCTGGCAATGATATGGCAAACTGCATGTAAGCCAAATATTAAAAGTGCACATATGGCCCATGGCAAGACATATCTGGGCCACTTCTGGCATGGTATTTGCTCAGTTGTTCATGTGGTTGATTTGTGGGCCATTTCTGGCAATACAGGTTTAAAGGTGGCTCCTCCGGCTTCCACAGCTAGCCGTATTCTGTGCCATCCTTCCATGCAGTATGTGGGCCAGATCTGGGCCATGTCAAATGTGATATCTGGGAAATGCCTTATAAATTGCAGATCTATTACTTTTACGATACAATTGTTGTTGGGTTATAGTTCAACGACTCTAGATTTCTAAACATAAACAATTGTGGCTTCCAGAATATTCTCAACCAGGCTTAGATGTTACCAAGAAACTCCTAATTCAACTTCTCCATTTGTCCGGAAAGGAAACTCACAGTATCTGTAGAGACTGCAGCCCCTTGAAGATGTCCAACGGCAGCTCTTTTATTTGGTTACTGGAAAGGTCCCTGTGGCCCGAAGAAATATCGAGGGGATCATTAATAAATATGTAGAACATCCCCAAGATCTAAGACTCAGACATTGAAACAGACATTGCGGTCACACTCACAACTCTCCAAGCACACGTAGAGACTGAAAAGTGTTTTCAGGAAGCCCCTTGATGTGATTTGCTCGCAGCGATCTAGGAAATAGAGCAGAGTGAAGGACGATGAAATGACTGTCCTCAGAAGAAGAGACCACTTCATGATGTTAAAAGCCAATGACACTGGGGTACGATTGAAAAACTACAATGAATATTACACAGTATATTCGCTGGTATGTAATCACCATTTGCTCATCTTCTCTAGCAGCGGAATGTCACTCAGATGTAATATTTATTTCTCCTTATTAATTATTGATTTTTTGTTTTTTTGCTTATGGAACAGCATGCCCTGCTTATTATGTGATGATGAAAAACCATTACATCCTCCTCGAGTGGAGTTGATGGGAACAGCCTGCGAGTGCAGATGAAATCAGGACCTGTGTGTTTGCACTCTACGTTTCTTCATTACCCCGAGACTCCTGCCTTAATTAAAGGTTGAAAAAGTAATTTCTGGTCCAAACGAAGGATATGTTGAGCCATGTCTTGATGCTGTCCCAGGTAATAAGCACCAAACAGCAGGGCACATGACACAGAGGCTTTTATTATAAATATGGACCACTTCCTTGGATTTAATTAATTCTAATCATCTGCTGCTCCATCAGATTCATTATGATAATCCAATAATTTAATTTATAATTCATTAAAAGCATGTTAAAAGCTGTCTGTCTGTCTCTCTTTCTCTCTCACACACACACAGTTTTCTTCTGTCATGCTGTCTCTTTCTCTCTCTCTCTCTCTTTATCTCTCTTTTATGCTATATTCAAGCTATTGCATACTATAAGGCCAAAGGATTGTGGACATCACAACAAAAGAAGAGGAAGACAAAGGAGAAGAAGAAGAAGAAGAAGAAGAAGAACAAGAAGAAGAAGAAGAAGAAGAAGAAGAAGAAGGAGAAGAAGAAGAAGAAGGAGAAGAAGAAGAAGAAGAAGAAGAAGAAGAAGAAGGAGAAGAAGAAGAAGAAGAAGAAGAACAAGAAGAAGAAGGAGAAGAAGAAGAACAAGAAGAAGAAGAAGAAGGAGAAGAAGAAGAAGGAGAAGAAGGAGGAGAAGGAGGAGGAGAAGAAGGAGAAGAAGGAGAAGAAGAAGAAGAAGAAGAAGGAGAAGAAGAAGAAGAAGATTTTCCATTAGACTTTAGATCATGATCATGATCAGGATTCTTGCCCATTCAGCTACAAAAGCATTAGTAAGGTCAGGCAGTGATGTTAGATATTGAGGCCTGGGGCAAATCAGGTGCCCACAAGCATTTCTATTTTTTAGCTAGTTCATCAACATATATATTAAACAGTGTAGTGCTGAGACTGCAGTCTTGTCTTACTGCTTGAGGCTGTGGAAAGCATTCAGTACTCAATGTTCCAGTTTTAGTGTGTAATACACTGATTTAATCACATTATACATTCTCCCACCTGAATTACATTTATACAATTATCCATTGTGCCAAAATGTGTCAACGCCTGACTTGAGTTTTTTCTTCTAGGTCTTGTTCTTGTAAATGAAGAGTTGAGTGGGTTTTAATAAGCATTAATTATCGTTTCGAGGCGTTCTAGCTTTTCAGATATTTGTTCTTGTTCTCCATTTGTTGATGGATGACTGTTTCTACATGAATATACACATACACATAGCAGTATGTAAAATGGTTATAAAGTGGTGTTACCTCAGGGGACAGCTTGGGAACACCCACACCTGTGTAAACTGTGAGGTATCATCTTGTGAATAAGGTTGAACACTGGCCAGCAAGCTTATGGCAAGGCAAATTATCAGAATTCAAATGGGGCATGATAGTAGGTACCAGAGGGATGGGACACTTCGTTTTCAAAGTTTCAGGAGGCCTGATAGACGTATCCTGCAGACCATTGCAGTGTTCCTTAGCTTTAATGGGATATGGGAGCAGAGGACCCACCAGACTAGCTCTGTTAACACCATGACACCATGGATACAGAGCCTCACCTGGGTTTATAGGGTTACTAACTGGACCCTAGAGGACTGGCAACATGTGGCATGGTCCGATAAGTCACAGAATTGATTTTTAGCTTAGTGACCATTTGTTGCTCTTTATAGACTTCATGTTCCCCCACAATGATAGGACATTCCAGCAGGATAATGTACCGCACCATGAGGACCATGTTGTCCAGAATTGGTTCAAAGAGCATTTTGGATAGTTCCAACAAATGGCGTGGCACGCATGTTCACCCAATATGGAGGTGGAGAGGGTCATTTACACCTGATATCCTGCACCTACAAATACTATGTAGGTTTCTATCCACACAGCATGGCTCAACATGCCTCCAGATGTCTTTTGTCCAAGGTGTTGATGCCTTGCCAAGTTGCTGAACTTTACTCTTGATACTAGTTCCTGTCCCATGACTTTTGGCATGACAGGGTATATTTTTACTTTTAATACTTAAATGATTTTAGTGCATATTTTTGGAAAATTGTCAGAATGAATTGAAATGAATTGATTTCTCTTATTTGAGTTGACTATGTTTGTTTTTGGATTTCTTCTTCTTCTTGTGCCAATCAGAACATGACAATCTCAGCATCCTAGGCGAAAGCTATGGACAACACTATGGACAGGTTGTTAATCCATCGCATGACCAACACACGGACACCTACAGCCAATTTAGAGTAACCGATCAACAATGTCTTTGGACTGTGGGAGGAAACCGGAGTACCTGGACGAAACCCACTCAAGCTTTGTGTTCCTGATTGGATACATTTCTAACCTCTTTTCTACTTTTCTTGCAGTCATCATTAAATCATTTATTTGACTTGAAGTTATCTTTAATTTCATGTTATATTTAGTACATACTCTAACAAATTAACAATATTAGGTTTCTGGAACGTTGTGGGAATGTTTGTTTTGGGGTTTTTAAAAGGTTTTCGTATGGTTTGCCAGAAACATTTTTTTTTATGAATACATCCTGTTGGAGAACCTTTGGAAAACATTGCAATTTGGTTGTATTAACATTCCACTGTCCATGCAATGCAACAGTAGCAACATCTTGTAAGGGTTCTTACCCAAAGGACTAATGTTAGTTGAATGTTCTGTGTTTGCTGGGATATGCTAAAGCAATAGATCTCAACCAATCTGCAACCTGCATCAACTCCAGCATTATGTTAAGGATAATTTATTTGATAGAAAAGAGTCAAGGAGTGTCTGAATTTCTTGGCTGTTGATTGGCTAAAATTTGCTTAAAATTAATAGATTTTGCTGGCTTTTAGCCAGACTATGCCCCCCTTTCTCTCTCTCTCTCTCTCTCTCTCTCTCTCTCTCTCTCGCTACACTGAAGTGCCAGTCTAATAATTGGTTGACTCCACAAACTTGCGGAAATATTCTATAGGCAATCAACTCCATGTTTCCTGCAGTACGGTCCACAATTCTGTCGTATTCCGAGGTGTAGGATTTCTGTGTTCCACAGCGCGTTTCATGGCATCCCAGATGTGTTCGATTGAATGGCAAATCCCCAAATTCACATAATTGTCCCTCTATAATTTGGTGTCTCTAGATGTGTGTCGAAAGAGGTCAAACCCATCCAAATGAATGCAGGACGTGAACCCGTCAGAAAGGAGGCCCACATTTTGTTCACCTGTCAGAGACGTTTGTAGACGTACCAGAAGTCCCCATGCAGTACCATCTAAACAAACAGCATGGAGCCACCACCAGAGTATGTATTTTGCACTGGCTCGTGTGTACCAGTTTTTCTGGCACTTCACTGTATATCTCACAGGCTGCAGTGCTCTATAAAAGTCTCTTCGCTATCGTTTTCCCTTCCGTTCCTTCTGCCTTTCCTTTTCTTATCTCCAGATATTTGCTGCTTTTCTCTCTTTTATTTACTCACAGCACGGTGAGTTCATCACAGGACAGCAGGGTGGAGTAGTTCAGCCTCTGAATGCAGTTCCCTTCGAAGTCCCTTTCAAAACAGAAGAAAAAAAAGGAAAGAAAATCAACAGAAATCCGACGATAGCCGAAACAGGCACGATAAAGCCATCGTAGTGCATTTCATTAGAACCGGTTATGAAACTTTAAATCCAATTATCTTTATTTGAATCTGATCATTTATATAAAGAGTGTTTACAACATTTATATCATCCCCAGATCTCTCTGACATACCCAGCTCCGGAGATATGAGTCAGTGTGGCGCATTGTAAGCAGCAAATGAGAACACGGTGTTCCAACATTGTACACGCATCCACATGACGGACAGGCTTACAGCACCATTTACTGTTTTACTACCCTCTTCAAGCCTTAGATGCTTAGATGTGATGTGTTTGGGAAAAATCCATTTGGGTTTCAGTGCAGCTTTTTTTTTGTAAATGCACTCGATAAATGGAGTATGAATGTGAAAAGGTGTACAAAAGCTCTTGATGTTTGCAAAACAAACTTTTTAAAGGGAATTTCTGATTACTGAGATTTCAGTAATCACCGTGATTAGACATTTGTGAGTGACTGTCTGAAGGTAACAAGCAGGACGTTAGAATTCAGGAAACATTTAGTCCACAATTGGATCAACAAAGAAAACCTTCAGCGATCTCTTATCTGTGTTTTATATTTCAAAAAGAAAGCAAATTTTAATAAATACTTTCATAGTAAATACAAATATAAGAATGAGCTTACATGAGTTCACATAATAACAATATGAGATTAATAATTAACTAAAGCAAAGCTGGTGAAAGTGAAAGTGAAGTGATCGACCTACTGTGCGCTTGCATATAGACGAATCTGACCTCCGCATTTAACTTATTCATACAGTGAAACACACACTAGTAGACACACATATTAGTGGGCAGTGAGCAAGGGGAGACCCAATCCATGGCACCTGGGGGGCAGTTAGGGGTTAGGTTCTTTGCTCAAGGGCACTTCAGTCATGTCTTGTTGATTATAAGAAGCGAACTGACGACTTTCCAGTCACAAGGCTGGTTCCTTAACCACAACCATGAAGAACCAGCCTTGTGACCGGGTCGATCCGGCAACCAACATGACACAACTAAAGTGCCCTTGAGCAAGGCACCTAACCCACAACTGCCCCGCGGACACCATTGAGAGGGTTGCCCACCGCTCTTGGCAGGTGTGCTTTCTGCTTGCTAATGTGTGTGTTACTGCATTTAATGGATAGGTTGAATTCCTTTGTGTGTAAGCACAATGGCCATTTATTTGTTCCTTTTTTTTTTTTTTTAAACATATCATCTCTCTGTCCACTTTATTAGGAACACCTAGGTACACCTGTAACAGCAGTGCAATGCATGAAACCATGCAGAGGTTCAAGAGTCAAGAGGTTCAGTTAATGTCCACACTAAATTCCTGAATGGGGAATTGTACGATCTCAGTGATTTGGACTGTGGTGTGGTTGTTGGGGCCAGACAGGATGGTTTAATTCTACTCTTGTGAGACTCTAAAATGTGCAGTTTTATCACACAAGTGCATTTTATCGATGGTCTTTTTGAATGTACAGAGATACCGTGACAAGATCCACCGGTACCACGAGCCACTCGAGTCATAAACTTGTCATTCAAGGCCCTCTGGTGGACATTCTTGCAGTCAGCATGCCAATTGCACGCTTCCTCATAACTTGCGACATCTGTGGCATTGTGCTGTGATAAAAATGCACATTTTAGAGTGGCCTTTTATTTTGGCCAGCCTGAGGAACACTGTGTAATGATCCTGCTGTCTAATCAGCATCTTCATACGCCACACCTGTGAAGTGGATGGATTATTTCGGCAAAGGAGAAGTGCTCACTAACACAGATTTAGACAAATTTGTGAACAATATTCGAGAGAAAAAGGACTTTTGTTCACATAGAAAAAGTCTTAGATCTTTAAGTTCAGCTTATAAAAAATGGGAGAAAAACCAAGTGTGTTGTGTTTATATTTTTGTTCAGTAAATGTTATACATTATATTTGCATTATAGGAAGCCTGGAAAACAAGGTAGTTCCTGTAATGTCATACATTAAAGCGGCTATATATATTTCATTCACCAGCATCTTTTTTTTTCACTGTATGTTATTAAGAAAAAGAAAATCAGCAAGCGCTCCGTCCTTAAGACTTTCCATTGTTGAAAAACGTTAATTTACAGCTTTACCTGACACTTCATACTGAGAATTAGCTGCGTTATAGGGGGTACTGAAGTCTATCCACATTACAATCCATGGAGCCGCCATGGGCTTGTGTTTAAGGAACAAGCCTTGTGACCAGAAGGTCAATGGTCCGATCCCCGTAAATGGCAAGACACAACTAAAGTGCAAGGTACCTAACCCCTAACTGCTCCCTGAATGCTGTGGATAGGGTTGCACATGTCCTCACTACCCTCTAATGTTCACTAGAATTTCTCTGGACATATTGGTTAAATGTGCAAGCACAATGGTCAGTGAGTGTTTCACTTTTACTTTCACTTGGGCGGAAAGCAGGGAAACATGCTGGACAGCTCACCAGTCCATCACAGGGCAGTGATAATTTCCCTATTATTATGAACTGGATTATATAGAGCCAGAACTACTGTCAGAGCCTTTATTATAGCAAATACATCAACACCTTCGCATTCACATAGGACATTTCTTTAAAAAGCTATCACACTGACATCACTCCTTCAGCATGCATCAGTAACCAAACCCTAGACGTGGTGATGCTGGTTCTACAAGAGAAATGTAATCTTATCGGCGGGACACTGAGAACTGGGAACATACACAATCGACTGGCTTTGAAACCTCCTTTCACAGCCTGATTTTACATGCATGGAACGACTGATGGAAAAGGAAGAAGGTGACAGCGATGGATACAGAGAGACAAGTATGTCATTTCTCTTGTCTGATACACTGTATTGCTTGGTGACAAACTGCTAAAAGATGGTTTGCACCTATTAGTCATTCTAATCTCTGCCAGCAATGTTTCTGCATTCTGGTCTCTCGGCATTGTGCATTTCAGCACTTTTAAAGCACTTTAAAGCAGGGCACGTTAAATCAATGAGATTGTTAA
Source organism: Duopalatinus emarginatus (assembly GCA_028565595.1). Taxonomy (NCBI): domain Eukaryota; kingdom Metazoa; phylum Chordata; class Actinopteri; order Siluriformes; family Pimelodidae; genus Duopalatinus; species Duopalatinus emarginatus. The sequence goes on along the minus strand of JAOVVF010000501.1, from coordinate 2,406 downwards.
TGAATTTACGCGGTGATGTTAATGCACAGACAATATACTAATGCAAGTGCAAGAGGACAAAAGTCTATAAGAGTGATTAAAATAAATCACGCCTCAGCTCCAGCGCCCGCAGTCCTTGTCGCTATGTGTATGGCATAATAGTTGGACGAATCAATCATGCTGTAGCTGCGAAACACACCTTCAGTCCAACCCAACGGTCCATGGCATCATGCAGGACATCAGTGCAACACAAAATGTAATTATACATCAACAAAGTAAAGAAAGCAAAGCTGAAATAAAAAAAAAATGAATAAAGTAAAATAGCGTCCCTTAAGCAGCAGACATCTGCTGTCATCTGTACATTATGTTCCAGGTGGAAATGCAGAGCCAGGAAAAAGGTAACACAACTAAAACCAGATGTCTTGGTTTTACAAATAGATACCAGACATAACTTGGAGATATGGTTTGTGTCCAGCTTTAAAAAACCCACTCATATACAGTCCAGTATTACAGCTGTGATGGACATTGGCTCATCTGTACACCTTAATTTCTGAGCAGATGTATCATCTGTAAATACGTGACCTAAGCTTTGGTAACGGTCAGAAAAAAATAGACTAATGATGAATTCGCTAAAGACAAGTCCCCACTAGATCAGGACAATGCATATCTATAATTACCCCATAATTACTCTAATAATGACCTGTCGAGGCATAGACTGCACAGGAGCTCTAAAGGTCTGCTGTGATATCTGGGAATAAGACGTTAGCAGCAGATCCATACAAGCTGCAAAGTGGACCTTTGCACATAATGTAAAAGAAAATGTGATTCATCAGTTCAGGCAACCTTTGTTCATTACTCCACGGTCCTTGTAGATGCTTTGTGTGGTGGACAGGGATTAGTACAGACACCGGACTGGACCCTGGTGTGTGTTCTGACACCTTTCTATCATAGCATTAACTATGGCAGCAATTTATATGTCCAATTTGAATTTCCATTTCTGTCACAGGTCAAATTTGGACTGCTTGGACCGCTTCTGTGAAAGTGAACTATTTGCCTGCTTTTTTTGAGAAATGTGACCTCCCACACTTGCCCGAAGCAGGGGGCAGCCCCAAACCACGCTTGGGGGAGATAGGTGCCTTGCAAGGGCAACTTAGTCGTGTCTTGCACTGTGTGGGGGGGTTTGAACATAGGACCTTCCATTAACCAGACCGGTTCCCTAACCACTGGGCCACAGCTGGTCTGGTGGGTACTAATCCCTGCACAGCAAGAACACCCCGCAACACCTGTGGTTTCGGAGTTCTGACCAGTCAACACAGTTTTGTCACTGTCCGACTAACTCCGATCCATACACTTGCCCATTTTTCCTGCTTCCAACACATTAACTTCAGCAATTCACAATTTGCTGATTCATATATGCAGCCACTGACTGTTTACATGTAGATGCAGTTAAGGAACCGTTCACAAGGTTACCGCATCATTCCCCCATATCGACAAGACGTCACTAAAATACCCTTTAGCAAGGCTTCTGACCCCCAAACTGCCTCCGGGGCACTGTAATTAAGGCTGCCCTAGCTCCAGGAAAGTGTGTTCACTGTCCCCAAGTGTGTGCATTCACGAGTGTGTTTCACTGAACAGATGGGTTAAATGCGGAAGTCAGAATCCTTCAATCACTTTACTTTCTCTTTCATTGACAGGTGCCACTGTAGTGAGACCACCAACGTTATATAGTTCACTTGTGTATCCATCATTACATCGTACATTTCAGAGACTTGGATTACCATCAGAAGCCACTGCTCAGACAACTCATAAACCCTGCAACTAAATACTGCCACATGCCTTAATCGGACAGACTACAATACAGGTTTAAAAGGTTTACATTAATTTGCTGTTTACAGCCAAAAGGTGTTCAGCGTTCAGAACAGCAGCTCTCACAGGTTCAGAACGTGTGTGATCAGTGATATGGTGATGTTTTCTGTGATGATGTGTTCAGCATGTTGGGAAGCAATCTGTCAGCATATTATTTACCAGCCAAAGGTAAATAAAAGGTAAAAATAGAACTTTTTAAGTATCAAGCTGTGCTCTTCGTCTCACTTTCTTACTTAAAGAGAAAATAAAGAGAGAGAGAGAGAGCTAGAAAACGGTTTATAGCTGCTGTATAATACATGATAAAGGGCAGAAAGTAACTTGTCTTACAGTAGTTTCACAAAATTAACTCTTATAAACTGATAACAAGACCGCAAGTAAGAGCTGTTATTCTGCAGAACAGATAGATAGATAGATAAATAGAGAGATAGGCAGACAAACAGACAGACAGATATATAGACAGGGAGACGGACATATAGAGAGAGAGAGACAGACAGACAGATAGATAGATAGACAGACAGACAGACAGACAGATAGACAGACAGACAGACAGACAGATAGATA
>JAOVVF010000467.1:0-14854 GCA_028565595.1 Duopalatinus emarginatus | reverse complement strand
ATAATACAATGCATTCGGAAAGTTTCAATGCAACAAAATGTAAACCAAATGTTAACCCCTCACCAATCTGCACTCAATACCCCATAAAGACAAAGTAAAAAAAAAAAAAACTTTAGAAAATTTCCCAAATTTATTGAAAAGGAAAACCTAGAAAAAAATTACATTGAGTATTCAGATCCTTTTCTCAGTACTTCTTTGCAGATCCACTTAAGATATGTCAGGTTGGATTGGAATTGGTGGGCAGCCATTTTTAGATCTCTCTAGAGATGCTGAATTGGGCTGACTTGTTGGAAGGTTAACTTTCTGCCTAGTCTGAGGTCCCAAGCACAGGTTTTCATTAAGAATGTCTCTGTACTTTCCCCCATCCCTGACCAGCCCCTGAACCAAACCCTACAGCATGAAGCTGCTACCACCATGCTTTACTGTAGGAATGATATTGGACAGGTGATGAGCAGTGCCTGTTTTCCTCCAGACATTATTCCTAGAATTAAGGTCAAAACATTCTGAGTGTCCTCTAGGCATGTGTCTTTTTCTGGGGAAAGGCTTGTGTCGGGTGGAGTGCTGCAGTGATAGCTGACCTTCTGGAAGTTTCTCCCATCTGCACACAGGATCTTTGGAGCTCAAACAGAGTGACTATTGGGTTTTTGGTCACCTGTCTTACCAGTGTCCTTCTCCCATGATTCCCTAGTTTGGTTGGGCAGCCAGCTCTAGAAAGAGTCCTGGCTGTTCCAAGCTTTTTCCATTTAAGAATTTAAAACCACTGTGCTTTTTTGTAGCCAGTTCTTTCCTCCTCATTGCTTGGGTTTCACTCTAATATAAATTCCCATCTGTGAAACCTAATGTAAACATTAGGGTGTTTTTCTAAATTCTGTTCAGTCAGCTGAATTTACCACAGATGGATTTTAATCATGGTGTAGAAATATCTAAAAATGATCATGCATGTGCAAAACGTTCTCACTATGGGGCATTGTGTTCAAACTCATGGGGGCAAAATTTCAGTTGTGTATTTATTATTATTATTATTATTATTATTATTATTATTATTATTAGATTTTAGTACAAGCCATCAACATAAAATGAATAGGTTCACAAAATTCACAAAAAAGTGAATAAATCTGAAGATTTCCTGAGTTTATTGAATAGCATCTATTTGTCTTTTGTTTGTTTGTTTGTTTGATCATACCATCAGTTAAATAAAAGTTTTTGTTTTGATTTGGAAAATACTCGTATAGAGAGGTTAGTTAAACAATTTTGTAAGAATAGCACATTTGTGGAGGAATTAATGTAATACAGAGACATGTCTGAGTTGTGTGTGATTCCAAACTTAGCATTGATATAATCACAATATGAAATTTTTAAAATTGAGGACACTGGTAGAGAAAACATCTAATTTTTAGACACTGATTATTTTAAGGAGATGATTGTTTTTAATATTGGTTTGAATAATTTTTTTAACACCACTTACAGTGAGCCACAAGCATAGAATTGCTTGATAAATAAAACGTCTAAACAAATCTACATCCTGTTCACACATTACAATTTCATGGTCTCTATTGTGTGGCATCATTAAGTTGTGCACATAAGTAATGGCCACAGTGTGAAATTTAAATGCTACAACCCCAAATTCCAATGAATTTAGGACATGTGTGTAAAACATAAAGAAAAACAATACAATGATTTACAAATCCTTTTCAACCTATATTCAATTGAGTACACTACAAAAACAATATATTTAATGTTCAAACGGAACTTTATTTTATTTTTATTTTTATTTTATTTACTCATTTTGAATTTGATGCCTGCAACATGTTCCAAAAATATTGTGACAGGGGCATGTTTAGCACTATGTTACATTACCTTTCCTTTTAACATCACTCAGTAAGCTTTTAAGAACTGAGGACACTAATTGTTTATGCTTTGTAGGTGGAATCCTTTCCCATTCTTGCTTGATGTACAACTTTAACAGTCCATTGATAAACAGTCCGGGGTCTCTGTTTTCGTATTTTGCACTTCATAATGCGCCAGACATTTTCAATGGGAGACAGGTCTGGACTGCAGACAGACCAGTCTAGTACCCGCACTCGTTTACTATGAAGCCACGCTGTTGCAACACGTGCAGAATGTGGCTTGGCATTGTCTTACTAAAATAAGCAGGGACGTCCCTGAAAAAGACATTGCTTGGATGGCAGCATATGTTGCTCCAAAACCTGTATGTACCTTTCAGCATTAATGGTGCAAGTTGCCCATGCCATGGGCACTAACACACCCCCATACCATCAGACATGCTGGCTTTTGAGCTCTGCGCTGATAATAATCCAGACAGTTCTTTTCCTCTTTGGCCCGGAGGACACGACGTCCACGATTTCCAAAAACATTTTGAAATGTGGACTCCTTAGACCACAGGACACTTTTCCACTTTGCGTCAGTCCGTCTCAAATGAGCTCGGGCCAGAGAAGCTGGCAGTGTTTTTGGGTGTTGTTGATATATGGCTTTCGCTTTGCATGGTCGAGTTTTACCTTGCACTTGTAGATTGAGCGACAAACTGTGTTCATTGCTAATGGTTTTCTGAAGTGTTGCTGAGCCTGTGATAATGTGCGTTACAAAATGATGCCGGTTTTTAATGCAGTGCCATCCGAGGGATCAAAGGTCACAGTCATTCATTGTTGGTTTTCAGCCTTGCCGCTTACTTGCAGAGATTTCTCCAGATTCTCTAAATCTTTTGATGATATTATGGACTGTAGATGATGAAATCCTTGAATTTCTTGCAATTGCACATTGAGAAACGTTGTTCTTAAACTGTTGGACTATTTGTTCACACAGTTGTTAACAAAGTGGTGAGCTTCACCCTATCCGTGCTCGTGAATGACTGAGCTCCCTTTATACCCAATTATGGCACTCACCTGTTTCTAATTAACCTGTTCACCTGTGGAATGTTCCAAACAGGTGTTTTTTGAGCATTCCTCAACTTTCCCAGTCTTTTGTTGCCCCTGTCCCAACTTTCTTGGAACGTGTTGCAGGCATCAAATTCAAAATGAGTGAGTATTTGCCAAAAACAATAAAGTTGATCAGTTTGAACATTAAATATCTTGTCTTTGTAGTGTATTTAATTGAATATAGGTTGAAAAGGATTTGCAAATCATCATATTCTGTTTTTATTTATCTTTATTTATCTAATCCAGACAGTTCTTTTCCTCTTTGGCCCGGAGGACACGACGTCCACGATTTCCAAAAACATTTTGGACATCCCAACTTCATTGGAATTGTGGTTGTATATAATAAAATATGCTAGATCAAGTTCTATTCTGTTTTTTTCTAACAGTTGCAATTTTATCATTTACACATCATTATATTAAAATAAGTTAAATTTGTCTCTGGCTTTAAGTTGACAGCAAAATCTTCTTTCAGTCCATAGATTCTATTCCTTAGAATTTTCAGGCTTAAAGACAAGTTTTGTGTTCTTCTGGCATTGAAAGCCTATGGTTTAAATGTTCTAGAAATGCTCAGTCCCAGAGTCTTGTATTTAAAAAAAACAAAACAAAACAGAAAAAACACACACACACACACATCTGGCAACCTCAAAGCCATGAAGTGCATGCAGGTCATATCTATAATGTGAATAACTGTCTTTGTGTAAATAACTTTTGAACTAAAGTTGTAAACTTTGAATACAGTCCTTACTGATTGCGAATTCTTAGTTTTATGTACAAGGAGATACCAATGTGTTGTAAACAGTCTACTGTATAAGCTAGATGCACCAGTCTCCACTACCTCAATCCTCAAACTGCTCAAAGCAGTGACAAATAAATCAAACACCTTAGTGTAACTAATATGTAACTATTTTTAAGTTGTATACTAAATAATGTAAATAAATCATATATGTTGTATGTAAGAATGATGAGATTTTAGCTTGTTGAGATGTCAATCATTTTCTCATAGCCTAGTGCTATAATATTACTTTTAATATAGATTCTGGTAATTACTGTGAGTCCCTGCGACATGCCAATCAATGAAAAATCCATTTTTCATGACAAATTAATATTAAAGATAGTTAATAAAAAGTTTCACATAATTTGAAAAAAGTTTTCAAATGTTTGCAATGTTTAGATGAATGCAGAATGATTTGAAGCCACACGTGGGCTTCACGAGTATTTTGCCTGTGAAATGAGTTGTATTGTATTGTTGAACTTTGTTGTAAAATTGTTATCTCTGTGAACCACCAAAATGAGGATTTATCAGTTGTTGACTTAATATCCAATTTAATATTCTGTTCATATGATTTCACCACAAGAGCTCTTAAAATCTGAATTGTTGATTGTTGAGTCAAACTGGGGAAATTGATATTGTGTTTGTTACCAGTGTACATAAATCCTTGGAAAATCATACAAAGCAAATAAAACCAAATTGATATCTATAGTACCCAGTCTTTTAGATGATCAACATCACACAAAACACATATTAGGAAACACACACGAAACAAACAATCCAATGGGAAAGTGCTAAAAGACAATAAGTTAATGCTAAACCTTATGATATAGGAAAATGTATAATTCATTAATTTGATCTGCAATATAGCCATACAGTAATAGTTTTTGAATATAAATAAATAATTTACTTACCCCCTACTGTTTTTAACTGTTAAGTCATTTGTGGAATTTATGAACAATATGGAACTCTTCCGCAAAAGATTTCTCAGAAGTTCCTTAAATTATTTAAACCAGCCTATGTGGGAAAAACACACGATTGTGTTTTTTCTTTCTTTTTTAAAAACATGTGACTACCTTATACACAAACATTCTGGCCAACATTAGGCATTAGGATTCTTGATTAATTGGTTGGTTGGACAATTGCATGAATAAGCTGGTTGAAGCTCTATAGGACATTCAAGCTTATTTTGCACCTGTATGTAGAAACACATAAAAGTAAAACATGCTGTGATTTGCAAAGAAAAGGTTTAGTGACAGTGATGGGTCAGTGGTTCTATGTTGCTTATCAGAAGGTCAGAGGTTCAAGCCACCATATTTGGGCCCTTGAGCAAGGCTCTTAATGCTCTCTACTCCAGGGACACTGTATCAAAGCTGTTTCTGTGCTCTGACCACAACTTCCAAAAAGCTTGTATACGTTAAGTAACATCATGGTTTGAAAAGCATGTTTTGTTCACAACACTAATACTGCCTGCTAACCTGGTACTTTCACTATCAAGGTAAAGCCATGATTAATTTTCCCAATCTTTTATAACCCACCTTTAGATTTACTTATTTATAACAATGGACCCCTCGCTTCTTTTGTTTAAACACAATCAATGACGGATGCATATATTTGCACTCAACTATAAAAATACATATGAATAATTTCATCAAGTACCTCTTTCATGTAACAGTCATATGTTATATTTAGTTATATGTTATATGTTAATGTTGAAAACAGTTATATGTTAATTTAATATGTTAATTTCGTTTAAAATACAAATACTCTGTATACTTGTATGTATACATTTCTGGCATATGTGTACAATTTGATATTTGATACTAAGCATTAATAATAATAATAATATTCCCTATTTTTAAGCAATTCACTAAAAATAACCAAGGCACTATACATTGGACTTTTTTCCTTGTTCGTTTGATTAACAAAGAAAAGGAAAAATGAAGGTTTACATGAGTAATGTAAGATTAGTAAAAATTTGCATTAATTATAATAATTTAGAAAAAGCCTAACCAAGTGCACACTGTTCCATTTCATTTTCACAATAACATTGCAAGCTTCTGTGTGAGCTTCAGCTGATATAAAGCACAAACACACACACACACACACACACACACACACACACACACACACACACACACAGGAATATTATGGAAATAACCAGTAATAAATAGCGTGAATAGCAGTTAGTTTTTGTCTTGGTCCTGTCCTGTAATTTAACAAGCCACAAGCAAACTTAATGGGTATAATTACATTTCATCTAGTAAATGTGCTCAGAACTATGATTAGATGGACTGTAAAAGAAAGTATGTTGGACATTTTTTATTACTAATTTTCTGTGTGTCACTCATCCTATTTTGCTATGTGCTTTCAAGGCTTTTTATGACGAGATATTTTTTCAATACTTGTATTTAAAATGCCAAAAAGGAAAAGCACTCACATCACAACATTCAGAAAGTAAGTACCTGATGGGCATAATAATAAGGAAAGTGTCCTTTTAATTTAGAGTCACAGCAAGCAGCTGTTATTAAATCACACATCAAAGCATACTGTACTGCTTTTCACTATACAGCAACCCACAGATAAATATAAATTTACATTACAATGTAGCTGGTTTAATGAAAATGGTCTAAATTGTTGAGCGGCACTGTTACAGCTCATTTGCATCAAAACTAATGCAAAACACAGACATGCTGCTACTACATGATGACCAAAACCATGTGCTGTCTTTTCATCAACACTTTTATTCCAAAAGTTAAAAGAGCCCTTCTGGTCACTGAGATTAAGATTAGGGTTAGATTTAGGCATAGCATAATAGCATAATTATGTCAATGAAAGGTCATGACAGACATAGTCTGTGTGTGTGTGTGTGTGTGTGTGTGTGGGTACACTGAGCACATTATGACCTCCCTTTTCTCTCAAAGCCTCCTCAGTTCTTTATGGCATGGATTTTGCATTTCCAATATTCCTTTTGAAATTGTGGCTGAGATGATTGCATCATTAAATTCCTGCAGATTTTTTTTAGATGCATTATCATGATATGAATCTCTAGTTCTACTACATGCCAAAGGTATTCTATTAGAGTAAGATTCAGTGACTAAAGGACTGAAAAACAATGACCTCATCACTCATTCATGAAACCGGTCTAAAAACCATGTTTGATTTGGTGCATTTTTATGCTGGAAAAGGTAAATAGAGTAGATCTATACACGTATATATTTAGTTCTGACCACACGATCTGATAAGCATTCTTACCGTGCTGATATTGGTGATAACAGCATGGCTTTTTCACACCTACTTGTATTACTCCACTGACACGCTGCCAAGTAACAAGTGACATGTTGCTAAGTAATGAGTGACACATTCCAAACTAATATTAATCGGTAGTGAAGTGAAAGTGAACTATTTGCCTACTGTGCTTGCACACAGAGGAATGTGACCACCGCGTTTAACCCATCCGTACAGTGAAACACACACACAGACCAACACACATTACTAGGGGGCAGTGAGCACACCTGACCGGAGCATAAAAACAACAAGTGGTATCGTGAATAACATCACGACTATGATGATCTACATCACTCGCCTTCAGCTCGTGTCTGAGACCAAATAAGAGCTGTGATGTTATTTGTGATAACACACTCTGTCTTGTGTTCTATTGCTTAAGTCAGTTTGAATTTTAGACTTTAGCTATTCAGTGAGCATTTCACTGTAACAAACACTATTGATTGTTGAATCTTGGAGTCAGAAATGAACTGACATAACACATTTAAACCTGCACAGCAGTGCCTGGGGAGACGGCGACCAAGTACGGGAAGCGTTGATGAAACAATAAGGCCAACATAAGTTTTAGTATAACTGGAATGTGGATCATTTTTGACTCACCCTCGTAAAAAAGTCTCCGTTTACTGCAACTCTTACTGTAACTCTTGGTGTTCTTTGTATTCATGCCATCTCTATATCTTTATGTACCTAATGAAAGTGCTCTCCTCTAAGTCTTTTCAGCGTTTCAGGTCAGGACTGTGAGACCATGCATCTTGTAGTGCAGCCCTCAGGTTCCTCAGCCTCTCATAACGGGAGATCCAATCTGCTATCAGTCTGCCAAGCAACGAAATGTGAGATCAACAGAGTCTCGTTCTAAATCTGTTCAAAATTAGCCAAGTCAATTCTTAGGAAGATTACAGATGGTTATGGACTCAATTTGGGTTTAAAAGTAACAGCTTTCGATATCATTTTTCTGAAAAAAAAAACCCTTTCTGCGAAATATTACTTCAATTATACACAGTCTTCAGTGCTGAGGACATTATTGTATTGACATTTTCTGGCTCAAAAATCATTCCTCCTAGAATTGTATATGCATCTGACACATAAATGCCCCATGTAAAACACGTTTCACTGCCCAAATAGACAATTCTGGGCCAAATATGACCCAGTTAAGGCATATATGGGCCAGTTATGGCAATGGCAAGTGAAACATGAGCCAAAATTGGCCAAACTTTAGAAGCCTTTGCCACAGTTTGTCATGGTATGCAGGTATGTCATATGGTATGCCATATGTGGCCCACATTCAGCTAAGTGTAGCCCACCATATTTTTTTGTGTTACCCAGTTCTTGTACCTGTACCCAGATGACGTCATCATCATCATTCCACTGTGGTATGTGGGCTGAATGAGGTAGTTGAGTTTAGTTAAGTTTAAAACACATCACCATAGGCAATTTTACAGATGCACTATTAAAATTAAGACACTCTATGTGAATTCACATAATAACATTGTGCCTATTTATTTATTAACCTCGTCACATGTTGCCAGTCCCCTGGAGTCCAACCTCCTCACAAACCCAGCAGAGGCACTGTGTTTAGTGTTGTGGCAGAGTGTGGATCTTCACACTGCCAGATACAATCATTAGGGACCCATGAGTGGGCCACTTCTCTGTCCACTGTGGGTGGTAAAGCATTCTATGATGTATAAACATGTCACACTGTGGCAATGATCATTCAACTTGGAAATGAAATGTCCCATCCATCTGGTACCCACCATCATGCCTTATTCAAACTCTTGCTTTGCTATGAGCATGCTGGTCAGTGTTCAACCACACTCACAAATTACTGGTGTGGGTGTTCCTAAGCCGTCCCCTGTAGTAATGTCAGTTCATAATCAATTTACATACTGCTATCCCTTGACATGTCAGCGTAGATAAATAAAATATAACACTCTTTACTCTTTACTTTTTAACACTCTTAATCCTTTATTATGTGCAACAGCACTCCTAATCTGATTTAAGATCTGCCTATACAGTGCTAGTTGCAACTGCTGTAAGAGACATTTAATAAGTTTGAACGTATAAAATGTTTTATACTGTTTGAAGGTGCGCTAGTGGGGGCCCATGGTGTGCACTAGGTGCCCTTTTAATTTTTGTGCTCCTGCCCTTCAAACAGTCTGCTGTAGGGGACCTACCAATTATTAGACTGGGGTATCAGTCAGGGGTATCAGTCTAATACCACGGCACTTTCTTCAGGTTCTTAAGCTTTGCAATATTTGCAGTCACAGAGTTTGTTTGTTGACTTGCTTGAGAAATCTGAGATCTGAGTTAAAATCTTTGTTAGTGAGCAGTTCTTGTGGTATGGTCAGGCATAATGGACCATAAACACAGGTGCATTTTATTCATGACATTTTGAATGCATAGAGATACTGTGCTGAAATCCACTGCCATCATGGGCCTCACTAACACAGATTTAGTCAAACTTGTGAACAATATTTATAGAGAAAATGGCCTTTTGTGTACACAGAAAAAGTCTTCGAACTTTGAGTTCAGCTCATGAAAAATGAAAGCAAAAGCAAAGGTATTGCGTTTATATTTTTGTTCAGTATAAATAATATATGAAATAAATAAATAAATTATTAACTTTTTTTGTACCACCAGATAAGCTGCTTTATATTTCACTGCATATTTGTAACAGCTACAAAAACACGTGCCAAATAAAATGCTTGAATCTTAAAGACTACTACTACTACTACTACTACTACTACTACTAGTACTACTACTACTAATAATAATAATAATAATAATAATAATAATAATAATAATAATCATTATAATAGATTTTATTTGGGCTCCATTTGTTGCATAAAGTCAACATATTCTGTATTTTACAGTGTCTGATTTCAAACAGTTTTATTAATTTAAAAAAGTCTGAATAAAAATAGCTTAATGCTGAATTAGATCCCTCATTATAACATCTATCATCTCCTCAACTGTATATTTTAAATATGTAATCTAATCACATTAAAAACCCTAAACTATATGTATAGGGTTTCAGACTCATGTTAATCAAAGACCAGAGGAGTGTGGTGCCTGAGCTATCCATGCTTGAGACGAAGTCACAGTAGAACTTCATCTTGACATTACTGTGATGGAATGAAATAATGCCAGTGCCCCTGAAGATAAGACGGTGCACTTGGCAGCAAGAGGAGCATCTCCCTCACAGAGCCTTCCACCATGTCACACTCAAAGGGGCTGTCCATGCTCATGGCAGTGAAATTGACCTGCACCACTAAAATACCCCGTGCTGTGGTGTAACCACTCAGTGTAACCACTACTGGCTTCAGTCAGTCAGGGTCTTTAGTACAGTTAAGCTCAGATGTTTAAAATGAGCTGTTTTAAAGTAGTGTGGAAACTTTTTTTCTCTTCCACTTGTATTCTATTTTCTTTATTGTGTACTATTCACTAATTTTTCTGACACTGATGGTTGAATAGGTCTCGAGACCTATTGCATACCACTCGTAAATTACATTGTATTCTGATAACAGGGTTATGAGGGACTTTGAACAGTTTCCTGAGAGTCCTCCCAGGGTTATCAGGGCCTTTGATATTTAAAGATCCCTGGTATATAATATGCTAAACTCATAACTCACTGATATACTAATCAGAACTGAGAAGAACTAAGTCCTGTAGCAGAGAGGACAACACCAGGAATAAACTACTTCCTTGTACAAGAAGAAAAATCTTCTTCCCTTACAATCTTCTTGTTCTCCTGAATTTTTACCTTTTTTTTCTGGTAAAATGGCAAATTCCTACAATTTTGGTGTGGTCAGCAGGATTTGGTTGACCTTATTCTCTAACTGAATTACCATACACAAAGAACTTGGCTGTTGTCAGTTGTCAGTGAAAATTGTGATTGTGAAAATTGTGATCCTACTGTCATTAGAGCAGCTCCAGTGGTAATCAAAAAATCTAAATCTAAAACAAATGAGAAGAGGAAAGTAACAGTTAAGCATCAGCCTCTTAGTCCAGAGCAAATAGATCATCTATCAAAAGAGTTTAAACACAAAGGAGCTAGACAAAGGTATTGATTCCTCTAATATTTGGTCTAAAGGGGGAAGGTATGTCGCACCTGAGTCTTACTTAGCTTAGCAAATTCATGGCCTTGGACACATGGGTGCCCATAGCCTGGTTCACCATTTTATCTCGGTATGGTGAAATCCAAAATTTCCACACACATGAGTGAGTTAGTACGACAGTGTGCATTGTGTCATCTGCAGGTGGACTACATCACACTTCCTATTTGTTAGGGTAAACAGAATGTACTCATAATACTTAAAAAGCATTCAAGTTGGATTGAAGCTTACCTGACTAAGAAAGGGACAGCTTTGCACACTGCCAAAGTTTTCGTCAAACTCCACAATGGGGTTTACCAGACAGCATAGGCTCCCACCAAGGTACACACTTTCAAGGGCAAGCAGTACAGGAAGTTATGAGAATACTAAAAGTCCAGTCGAAAGGTCACTGCCCATATAGACATCAGGCCTCCAGACAGGTGGAACGTCAAAACCAAACTCTGAAATGTTTGTCAAAGTTACACTAGAGTGGGGTTCCTCAGTCCATATGAAATAATCATATTTCATGCTATGTCTCTACCTGGAACCATTGACCTTAGACCGGCTAATATACACCTTATGCCCAATGCCTTAAATGAATATTGTCAGAAACTCGCTGACTCTGTTAAATCAGCACAGCAGAGAGTACAGAAAAATAGAAAAATCCAAACTGAATTAACATTTAACTCATTAATATAAACACTTTAAGCTAGTTTGAGTTTCTTGTGATGTGTGCCATGTAGCCAGCCTCCATCCTCTTCATCAAAGGCACCAGCAACCATCACAACTACTGCACTACAGGCAGTTAAAATGATTGGGGACCATTCAAAGGCAAAATGTGTTATATGATATGCTATCCTCCAGTGAGTGCATCACCTGACATAGCCTACACTGACCTTCATTCAATATCGGCACTTGTCAAAGTATTAATTATTTGAAAATGCTATTATTAAGGACACACATTAGATGCGTCCAAAGCAGGGATTTGAGGGAGCTTCTTTTATTTCTCCACTTTGTATTCTATTTTCTTTACACTGTACTGTTTTTCTTACATTGATGGTTGATTAGGTCTTGAGATCAATGGCATACCACTTGTAAATTCCATTGTATTCTAATATCAGGGTTATCAGGACCTTTGAACAGCTTCCAGGTTTATCAGTTATCAGATCGCAAAGCAGCATCCACAATCATTTTCACTTTTTCGCTAAATGGCATTAAATTAATGGTGTGTTTTCATACTCTAAAATACTCTAGAAGTATTTCCTTTGATGAGCCCACACTCCATGAGAAGCCTATCCTCTATAAGGAGCCAATCAACCTCACAGAGCTCATCAACTTCTTAGAGCCCCTCAACTCCACAGTTGTAGATCCTGTTCAGGAGACTTCGGAGTAGTTCTTCAGTCCTGTCTTAATCACGACTGCAATGATTCAAATTCTATACTATAAGTTGTAAAACCTAATAATAGTCATCCTGTGTTCATTAACCCACATTATAAAATGTGGTAATTATTTGCTTCCTTCCAGCGTTAGTCTTTCTTCTGTTGGTAAGTATCTCATTCTTGGGCAAGTGGCAAGTATTTAATCCCTGATTTTCAATGTCTTTTTGGTGGCAACTATATCATTCTTGGCTCCAATGTTAGTCTTTTTGGTGGTAAGTATTTGAACCTTGAGCTCCATTAGTAATAATTTTAGTACCTTTTAAAAGGTTTGCTGTACATATTTTACTGCTGGACTTGACTTTAAGCATTACCTAGAAATTGAAACCATTTTTACAATTGTGTATTTAATGAAATTCTGTGTCATTAGGAACTTAGATTAATATTTTATTTTCTGTATATACAATTTATTATAAAATCTTACAAATAATTAAAAAAATTACAAAATATGTAGTCAATGTGTAATATTAATTAATTATGTTACTGGATATTTAAAAATCTATTTTTGCAAATACAGTATCTCCCAGAAGTGAGTACACCCCTGAGCAATTTTGCTTAGATGTCAAATAATTCAAAATTGTATCACCTTACAGTTAGTGCATTATTTCTAAGTTGAACAATATGTATTTGCTCTTATGTAAAATTAAAAACTAACAATTTAGATTTATTATATTAAAAATAAAGGCCCCACACTAGGAACTCAATGCACCAAAAGAGATCTTTTATTTTTTAAATATTTACTCAATCCTCCTCAGCATGAAAGATCAGCATTGCACACATTCTATTGGATTCAAATCAGGCGACATACTTGGCCAGGTCATAGTTCTCATTTTTTTCTTCTTTAGAAACCTTTTTTGATTTTGGTAGTGTGCTATGTATCACTATCTTGCTGGAATATTCCACTTCTTCCCGGAAACTGGGAATCAGCATCTTGTCAGCCAGTATTTTGGTCTATCCACAGGCATTCATTGTGCCATTTATTAATGTCATCTTCCCAACACCTTTTGCACTCATGCAGGCCATATCGTAACACTCCCACCTCCGTACTTCACTGTTGGGACTATGCATTCACTGTGGTAGTCCTAGCCAGGTTCATGCCAAACATGTTGGACTCCATAACAGTACCCAAAATTTATCTTGATCTCATGTGCTCCAAATATTCATTCGGCTTCTTTTTATGTTTTCATGTCCAGTTTAGGACAGGGGTGTGCACATTTCTGGGGGATACTGTATATTATTCTTTTATAATTTAGAAGTTTATACATTAACAAAGCTATTACACAGAAGCAGAAGCATCCTTCACCCCACTTCACCCACCACAGTGATTATAATATTAATGTAAAATAATGTTAAATGAAACATTTAACCAAAACATTAATAATTATATCAATTTTTATTTAAACGATCCGTTTTTGGTTATTGTGGGTCTGATTATGAATAAAATATGAATCCCTCTGTATAAGCTAAGAATTGCTGTATATAAAATATAATAATATTTGTAATTAATGTATGAATAATGATTAAATTTTGATAACTGTAGTGCAGCTTTGGTTTTCAAATGATCAGTAAATTAATAAATAAATTTTGTTAAACACTAGTTTCAATTGTCTCTTTCTTTTCTTTTTCTCTGTCTCATCGTTTTTTTTTTGTTTTTTTTTTTTGTTTTGTTGTTTTTTGTTTTTTTTTTTTGGGGGGGGGGGGTTTGCATATAATTACAACATGAAAACACACCTTCACTTGAAACCTTGGTGTTTAGAAGAAATTATTTAGAGATTATTTTAACTGATTACAGTAAGATAAAAAATATTAATTTCTTTTAAACTCACAAGTAAATACAGATGGTTGACCAATAAAATTCAAAACATTCATTCATTCTCATTCACACCTACGGGTAATTTCAGTTTTCCACCTTTAATGTTAATTTGAAATGTGTTTGCAGTCAAGTATAAATTGGCACACATGATTATAAAACTGGAAATATAAAAATGGCTCTGAGATCTTTATGTCAGTGAAAAAATCAACTTATTATTATTATTATTATTATAATTATTATTATTATTATTATTATTATTTATGAGATATAATTATGTATGTGATTATTAACCTTGCAATTCAGTGAAACATTTATAATCTTCATGTATCTGTTATGATTCCCCAGGGTGAAAACCCAGATGCAACGTGCAGACCCAGAAAACCAGTCTAGCACGGAAAAAACAACAGATTGTATAAGAGAGGCTTGTAAATACAAACCGGATTCCAAAACAGTTGGGACACTAAACAAATTGTGAATAAAAACTGAATGCAATGATGTGGAGATGGCAAATGTCAATATTTTATTCG
>JAOVVF010000379.1:0-14861 GCA_028565595.1 Duopalatinus emarginatus | reverse complement strand
ACTGTTACAATGTAACTAATGTAGCACACACTACTGCACAATGTATATAGCTTGTATAGTTCTGAATAATTTACATTAAAGGAAGGAGTTTTGTTCAGGACTGACTTGGGCTGAGAACAGGATGAGATCAGTCTTATCACCATTTAGCTTGAGGACGTTTTGCTTCATCCAGTTATTGATCTCTACTAGCCAGCTTTCTATGTGTGCAGTAGGTGGATCAGTGACAGAACTTGTACTGAGGTCAGTCTGGGTATCATCTGCATAACAATGAAAAATTATGTTAAAATTATGCAATATGCGGCCAAGAGGAAGAATATATATAATAAAAAAGAGGTCCTAGGACCGATCCCTGAGGGACCCCTTGTGTAATCACAGAGGTGGATGAGGTGTGGCCACTGAAATTGATAAACTGTTTTCTATCAGTTAAGTAAGAAATAAACCAGTCAAGGTCAGTGCCAACAATGCCAAGTTCATACAATCGTGATAGGAGGATGGAATGGTTGATTGTGTTAAATGCAGCACTTAAGTCCAGGAGCAAGAGGATGCTAGAAAACCCAGCATCAGAAGCAACCAGTAGATCATTGACAACCTCAACTAAAGCTGTTTCCATGCTGAGAAACCAGATTGAAAAGGTTCAAATAGATCATTGGTTTCCAGATACTCTTGTAGTTGGCTGGCCACAGTTCTTTTAAGAGCCTTAATCAGAAATGGGAGATTAGATATAGGGTGATAGTTGCTGAGATCTGAAGGTTCAAGACCAAGTTTCTTAAGTATAGTCGTGACAGCAGCAGTTTTATAAACTAATGGGACCTGTCCAAGGAGGAGTGATTGATTGATAAGAAGCGTGAAATTGGGGAGTAGCATGGGTAGACAGGCTTTAGTTAGGTTAGTAGGGAGCAGATCGAGAACACAGGTCATGGTCTTGGAGGAAATAATAATGTTAGCAATGAAGGTAGAGTCAACACTATTAAAAACAGCTAAGGAGGGAGAAGATAGACTGGAATGCAAGGAATGGGCAGTATAGGAGGAATGTGAATGGGGTTCAGAAGAAACAGAAAGCAAAGATTTGTGAATATTTGCTATTTTTGTTTCAAAGGAATGTAAGAAATCATTGCAGAGTGCTGGAGAGGGCACAGGGATGTTGTCAGGGGATTTAAAGAGCTTTGAAACTGTTGAAAAGAGGTACCGCTGGTTAAACCTATGTTGATTGTTGCTGAGATTGGAAAGGTAGGTGTCTTAGTGTCATGAAGAGCATCCCTATAGGCAGACAGATGCTGCTTGTAGGCTTCTGCATGAACAGTGAGTTTAGACTTATTGTATAGCCGTTCTAGCTGACTGCCGGCCTGCTTTATTGCACGAAGATCTGCAGTGTACCAAGGTGAATGTCACTGTTTTTGTCTTCAGGGGAGCTAATGTGTTCAGAGATTCAGAGAGGGCAGTGTTTAGCATTATTGCATGAGTCAATAGGAAAGATGGAAGAAACAGATTGATTAAGAATCTTAAGAATTAATAGAGTCTTACGAAAAGAAATACATCTTTTGCTGGAGCGGTGGGGGAATGTCAGCGTAGTGGTAAACAGGATAAGTTTATGATCAGACAATGGAAACAACAGAGAGTGAAGATTGAGAAAAGGCAGGAAATTAGAACAGACCAAATCAAGGTTGTGGCCTTTATCATGAGTAGGAAAATGTACATGTTGTGTAAAATGGAAGCACTTGAGAACAAACAGAAAATCTAAGGCAATTTTACAATCATAAACATTGACATGAATATTAAAGTTACCGACCAGCAACAAGCACTGGGACACTGTGCAGGCTAAAGTGAGTAATTCAGACAGCTCAAGAATGAATCTTGGACTTGGTTTAGGTGGACGGTAGAATAAGATTACAGTGACTGAGCCCGATAATTTAACAGCAATATATTCAAAGAAAGTAGCAGATGTGATGCTTACTTCAGTAACATTAATCTTGTTTTTAAATATCAATGCTAGATCACCAGAGGTACAAGGTTTACTGATGTATTTAAAATTAAGGGGGGTAGCGTGATTCAGAGCATAAAAGTTGCCATCTTGTTGGCAAGTTTCGATTATTAGAAGAATGTCAATACAGTTGTCTAGTATAGACTCGTGAATTACCATAGCTTTGTTAGAAAGTAAACTTTGTAAGCAATGCAAAAGCGGTAGGCAAAAGGTAGTCCAGAATAAGCAGATATTAGTCCGTTGAGTAAGGGAAAGTTCTGTTACGATGCCGTACTGGGCTCCGATGAAAGTGTCGACGGTAGATAGAACATCAGCTTTACTGGCAGACACAGCGACTGTTTTGGATAAGCGGTAGTTCTTACTAAGTTTGTGTAATTCAGTGACAGTAAAAGAATTGTGCATTGTAACGAGTGTCTGGACAATATTGAGTGTGAAAAGGAGACCGGGGCACTCAACAGCAGTGCCAGCGTGATTAATGGCAGCATTGCTGAGTATCTAGCATTAACAGTAAGTGCAGTCACTCACTGAGGCAGCGTGGGCAATGGAGAGACCATGATCGGTAGCTTATTAAGCCAACGGGCACAGCAGTGAAGCCGGAGTGTAGGAGTCGCACTCAGGTGATTACAAGGCCGACATGCACGGTGGTGAAGCTGTGGTGGAGAAGCCACACACAATCGATCACTGGGCCAACGTGCAGCGGTAAAGCCGCAGTGGAGGAGTCACGCACAGTCATTCACTGAGCTGTTATGCACAGCGGTAAATCCATGGTTGAGTAGTCACGCTCAGACGATCACTAGGCCAGTATAGTGGTGGAGGGTAGGTCCGAGTAGGTCTGTGTTGTAGTAGTCAGACGCGCTCACTCGCTGGCCAGTTGTATAGAGAATTGAGTACAGGGGAAAACAAAACAAGGAAAACAAAAAGACACGAGACGCAGAGAGAAGCAGCAGTCCACCAGATGGACGTCATCGTGCTCTCACCTGTCAGAGCTGATGACAGACGACATCTTACCAAGAATCCTACCAAGAATCGATTATCTTCTATTAGCGAGGAGAACTACTTTGGTCTAGCAGCACTAAGAGCAGCTGTTGCCCTGCAATTGTGTCCATATCTGACCCATATCTGTTAACACACAGACATTACAGAAGAGCACTAATGAAGCCAGAAGTGGGCACGAATGCAAAACAGGTCAGGTGATTAGTAAACATAGATAAGCAGAGCATGCAGATGACCCCCTCCCCCTGACTGGAGAAATATTCTGCCACAACCATTTGCTCTGTCCACTGGACCATATCTTTTAATCCTTTTTTTTGTTAGATCAGTCAGAAAGCTGGTGAGGTCCTAATAATTAGGCACAAACCTGCAATATTTGCCAGCCAACTCCAAGGACTATCTCACCTTCTTTTTGGTCTTGGGTCTTAGGCAGGCTGGATTCACTGCTGTCATTTTAATTTGGAGATGACCTGACCATGACCCAAGTGGAATTTTTAAGATAAATTAATCAGGTCAACACTTATTCCCAGAATTTAAATCATATATATGTATTGATATAAGGTTATAAACATTTGTTAGAACAGAACATTCCATCTCCCTTCTCCATCTGTATGTACATGTTTGTTAAGATTGTATGAGTAAAGGCCATAAGAAGATTAGATGTATAACTGACATTAACTGATTTTCATAAGTTGGTGAGCTGACCTCGAAGCGTATCTGGTCAGATACCGGCAGAATGTGTATGGACACCACTCATATATATCAACATTCATAGCATGTTGTACACCTCCAAAATACATTGCATCGACACCCATCCAATAAAAGTGAACCACTTATCCACCCCAGATGCCCTTCCATGAAATGATAGTGAGCCACTTAACAGTTACGTTTCCTTCAGGGAACCAGCAACTAATAATATCTTAGGTGTCTCAAGTGTCCTGAGTCATTCTATATAATATACCTTTAAGTAGAGCAAAGTATGGGAAGGACAGCACAGCATCAGTGTAAACATACTGACCATCAGTTACTTTCACTGTCAAAGGCATGACAAAGGGTTTTGTCCCATGACTGTTCTAGTGAGTGTGGTTGGAGCCACTCCCCACCCTGTGTTCTGCTGATGTGGAGCTGACCTTGCTCCCTTGGTGCCAAAGTCACTCATCTGTGAGGAAGCAAAAACAGACACAGAGAAAGGTGTTGATTAACTAGCTCCAAGGAGCTAGTTTTGAAAGAGCAGGGTGGCCTTGGCCTGTAGAGGCCACAATAGCCTTGTGGTTAGGGAAGGTCTTGTGACCAAAAGGTGCCAGGTTTGATCACCCCATATAGGAAGATACTACGAAAGTGCCCCTGAGCAAGGCACCTAACCCCCCAACTAAAGTGGTAGTGAACAATTTGCCTACTGTGCATGCATATATTCACTCCCTGGATGCTGGGGACAATAGCTTCTTAGTTCCTTGTTTTAACAAATTGGTGAGGTGACTGGATGAATAAACCTTTAGTAGAAGAGTGGGTCATGGCAAGCATTGTAGTTCCCAGACTTGACAGCCTTGGTCCAGAGGAGAGCACTGAATGATGGTTCCACAATCTATGGGTCCTCAATCAATGTTACGGATCTGCAGCTTGCGAGTTAAAGGTTAGGCAGAAATATCTAGCTGTCCTAGGTCAGTTGCATCTGCTCTGGTGTCTAGAAAAGCAGGCAGTAAGTAAGACTCCCCCGAGTAATGTATATGTACAGTAATGATATATGACTCTTTGTTGAACAATTTACCTGGATTCACCGGAGCAAGCTGGACCTGGCCCAACGAGTTAGGGCGAGGCATCTCTGGGTGGAACAACACGTTCCCTATATAAGGTCCATCAAGTTCTCTACCCTCTACATCTATGCATTGTCGAAAACTCACTTGAAACATTCACAGAATTTCACAGAAATGGATACAAGGTGGCACAGCTATAGCTTCTGACTCCGGATACAAAAATGGTACTTTTTGTGTGTTTACTTGAATTTTTAGCTTCTTTGGCACATGGACACAGGAAAAAATTGTGTCCAAATGAAAAGCAATTACTGCACTGCACACTAATACTATACAGTATATACTACACACTAATACTATACAGTATATAATATACTATACAGTATATACAGCATACTGTCTATATGTTCGAATACTGTTTATAGACTTCAGTTCAGCATTCAACAAAAGTATTCCCCAGCACCTAATTGGAAAGCTGAATCTACTGGACCTGAAAATTTCTCTCTGCAATTGCATCCTGGACTTCCTGACTGAAAGTCAGACCAAGACCTTAATCTGGATTGGAAGCAACAGCTCCAACACCACACTGAGCACTGGGCCCCCCAAGGTGGTGTGCTCAGTCCATTGTTGTTCACTTTACTGACTTACGACTGTGCAGCAATGCACAGCTCAAATCACATTATCAAGTTTGCAGATGACAGCATACAGTGAGGTAGAATGGTTAACAGACATGTGTAGAACTGCTTCTGAACATAGACAAGACCAAAGAGATAGTTTTTGACTTCAGGAGGACAAGGCCTGATCACTCTCTACGTCTGCTGTGGAGAACATCAATAGCACCAAGTTCAGTGGAGCTCACCTGGCAGAGTATCTCACTTGATCCCTCAACACCAGCACCAACACAAGTCTCTACT
Organism: Duopalatinus emarginatus; assembly: GCA_028565595.1. NCBI lineage: Eukaryota > Metazoa > Chordata > Actinopteri > Siluriformes > Pimelodidae > Duopalatinus > Duopalatinus emarginatus. The sequence goes on along the minus strand of JAOVVF010000379.1, from coordinate 9,231 downwards.
TTCAGTACATAAGGCACATAGCCCACAATATCCTTACAATGGAACCATGGAGAACATACTGAGAAGCTGCATTACTGCCTGTCTGAGATGTCTGAGGTGGTAGAGACGCTGATTGGCCTTCTTTGTTTGCCTACCTGCACAGCTTGTGGTCTATCCATCAGGAAGTTGTAAATTCATTGACACATGGATGGGTGGAGTTCCATACTTTCGAGCTGGGTTGTAAATTTGGAGGGGATAATGATATTAAATGCTGAGCTGTAGTTGACAAACAGCATTTTAACATCATTACCCCTTCCAGTGTCTAGGTGTAAAATTGTAGTGTGAAGTAGATGGGTGATGGCATTGTCTGTGGATCGATTGGATGGGTAGGGTTAGGGTCTTTAAAGCAGGCTGGCCGGGGCATCTTGGGGACAGCAACAACGATGGACTGCTTAAAACATGTAAGTACGATCCCTAGTGTTAGAAAGATTAAAGATATCAGTTAATACTGTATTGATACTAGTTGAGTATCACAGGCTTTTAGGACTTATCCGCAGATTGCGTCAGGTCCTGCTGCCTTCCTGGTATACATTCTTTTGAATACTGCTCTGTCAGCTGCACCAATAGTGCCATTAGGTAGTGTGATTTTTTAGGTAGTGACAATTTGTGCCATAGCACTGCTGATTGCAGTTGCAAAGTGAGCAAAGAAAGTGTTAAGCTTGTTCACCGGAGATGAGTCTGCAGGGTGAGCTTTTGCAGTCCATTATTGTCTGCAGCCCATGTAATAGGTTCCTAGAGCCACCTTGCTGGAACTGTGACTCTAGTTTCTTTTTGTGGCACCGTTTTGCCTCCTTCAGTGCCTTCCACACTCTGTAGGATGCAAACTTGTAGTCATTTATGTTCCCGCTGGTAAGCCCTGCATTGTAGGCAGCAGTAGGATTGTTCAGAGCCTTAGAGATGATTTAATCCTCCCACAGTTTCTGGTTGGGAAACCTCTTAACAATGGCCTTTTGGACTACATCTTACATTTACATTTATATATACGGCATTTAGCAGACGCCCTTATCCAGAGCACCTTACAAAAGTGCTTAGTTAAATTCTTGGAGTATCTAAAGCTGGTAAAGGTAAATCAGGATTCAAGAACTCAGACCAGAATCCTACTAGAAAAGAGCCATGTAGTATCAATCGTGAAAAACTTTCTACACTAGTTAACCTGCAGAGAGAAGAAGACGATAACAACCAAAATAATCACAAAACTGAACGAGTAAAACAAATACAGTTTACAAAGATTTATTTTACAATTAAGTGCTGACAGAACAGGTGTGTTTTTAGCCGCCGTTTGAAGACAGCAAGTGACTCTGCTGTACTGATGTCTAGAGGTAGTTCATTCCACCACCTTGGTGCCAGAACAGAGAAGAGTCTGGATGTTTGCCTTCCATGTGGCTTGGATAATGGTGGTTTAAGTTGGGACATACTTGAAGCAGGAAGAGCTCTAGGTGTGCGCCTGGCCTTAACCATTGCCATCACGCAGGAGCGGGCTGGACCATTTTTGGTTTTGTAGGCCAGCATCAGGGTTTTATATCTGATACAAGCTGCTACAGGAAGTCAGTTAAGTGTTTACAGCAAGGGGGTGACATGGACATACATGGGGAGGTTGAAAACAAGTCGAGCTGCTGCATTCTGGATTAGTTGCAGAGACCTGATGGCACGCATGGAAAGACCAGCCAAGAGAGAGTTGCAGTAATCCAGTCTTGAGATGACAAGAGACTGGACTAGTACCTGGGCAGCTTACCTCGAGAGAAATGGTCGAATTCTCCAAATGTTGTAAAAGAGAAACCTGCATAACTGAGCCAAGTTAGCAACATGACCAGAGAAGGAGAGTTGGTCGACCATAGCAACTCCTAGACTATGTACCTCTGTAACTGGAGTGATCATGGTATTCTCAATAGAAACCGAGAGATCATGATTACATCCAGTTACTCCTGGAATGTAGAGCAACTCTGTCTTGTTAGGGTTGAGTTTGAGATGGTGAGCAGCCATCTCAGGGAGGAAAGGAAAGCATAGCAGCAGCATAGCAGTGGTAGAAGAAGCCATGAGAAGTGATCACATTTCCCAGAGAGCGGGTGTAGAGAGAGAACAAAAGGTGACCAGGTACTGAGCCTTGTGGGACACCAGTGGAGAGTTTGCATGGTGTGCATGTGCAGCCCCTCCATGTTACCTGATAGGAGTGTTCCTCCAGGTAGGACTGGAACCACTTCCATGCAGTGCCAGAGATGCCAAGGTTGGATAGGATGGAGATGAGGATACTGTGGTTGCCAGTATCAAAGGCGGTAGACAGGTCAAGGAGAATCAGGACCAATGACAAGCCAGCTGATTTTGCAGCATGCAGCTTCTCTGATACTCCTATGAATGCAGTTTCAGTAGAGTGCGCTGGTTTGAAGCCAGACTGGTTGGGGTACTGAAGGTTTTGGGAGAGAAAGGTAGATAGTTGATTATAGACAGCATGTTCGAGGATTTTAGAGAGGTATGAAAGGAGGAGTACCGGTCTGTAGTTGTTCATCTTTAAGATGGGAATCACCCTAGCAATCTTAATTGGAGCAGGTACGATTCCTGATGATAAAGAAGTGTTAATGATGGAGGAGATGAAGGGAAGGGATGGGATCAAGTAGACAGGTTGTATATGTCAGCAACTAAAGTGTTTCTTCTGTTGAAAGAGGAGAGAAGCATGCGAGAGATACAAGAGATGAGTTCTGAGGGCGCATGATAGCCTCAGAAGGCGGAGAAAAGGAGTGACAGATCACATTGACCTTCCTCTCAAAGGAGTCAAAATCCTCAGCAGTAAATGAGGGGGAAGGAGGTGGGAAAGGGTTGAGGAGAGAAGAAAAGATATTGAAAAGCTTTCGAGGATCTGATGCAAATCCCACAATTGCTTCTGTAAACAAATTTATGTCATCAGAGCTGCACCGGAACATGTCCCAGTCTGCGTCATCCAGTGCCTCCTGCAGGGCAGCCACTGTTTGGTCTGTCCAGCGTGCAACCTAACTCTAAACTGGAAGCTTCTGTTTTTGTCATTGTTTATATTTGGCATGAGGAAGAAAGCGGCATGGTCAGTGGTAGGATGGCGGACATGATTTCCTGAAGTTGCAGTGCATGGTTTTGTAAATGGAGAGAGAGACAGGGGCAATGAGCAGCGAGAATGCTCACCTGTGATCAGTTATCAACTGATATTGTGTTTTACAGTGATTGTGACACTGTACAGGACGTTGGCTTTGCATGTGTGAGAGAGGATTTGTGGGGTCAGCATGACTTGCCCTGTCTGTGTGTGCTGTGTATGCATGTGTGCCTGTAAAAGAGACTGAAAGTGTAATTTAATAGAAGCATGAAAATGCTTCTCAGAAGAAACACTAGCCTGTCTCCCACCTCCTTTGCTTCCTAAACATCCAGAGATTTCCACAATGTGTTCACTACAACCATTTCCACCCTTTCTGCAAAATCAAACACCATCTGCCCTTCCTTATTCCTATCCATAAAACCATACCTGTGCAACACCTTTTTATCATCCAATTTTCTTTTTCCAACATGTCCATATCAGTTCAGCTCCAATCACGCCAAAAACTTTCTTCTTCTTCTTTTGATACCCTCTCCACCACCTTTATTTTTCAACCTACTTGTGGGACATTAATCATCACTCCATCAATTTCTAACTTCACACTTTTCACTCTATCAGACATACTGTTCATCTTCACTACATAGTCATAATGCCCTCATTCTACTATTATCAATAAAACTAGAGGTGGATGTTGTTAACACAGTTACTGGCCGATCCGGTATGTAACTACTACTCTTGATTTGGGAATTAGGATGCCCTTCCTGACACAACCTTCCCCAGGCACGGGATCAGCAATCAGCAATCAAGAGTGTACTGAGATGCACACCATATACATACAGTACTGTATGTACATTACTGTATGTACATTACTGTACAATAAAAACCATTTGCCGTTAGTTGAGCATACAAGGCAACAAGGCAATTATTATCTACAAGTGAAATTGTAGGACAATTCAAAGACAGAACAATTATTGAACAGGGGGCAGATAAAAGCATTGTGCAATTGCAGTACAGGATGCACATAATAGCATTGTGCAATTACAAAATAGGGTGCAAAAAATTGTTTAAACTAACATGTCCTGGTATAGGTCTCTGCTGGCTGTCCAACTATAGGGCATTATTACAACTTCCCAAGATCATAAAAAGTTTGTATCACTAGTTATGTTTTTATTCACAACAATTATTAGTCATTATTTAGGCCTGATCATATCACATAGATATCTCTGGTTTAAGTGCTAAATTAGATTTATTAATGGCCTGTGATCAGGGTTGTGTCTGCTTGCTTTTGTTGCTTGACCTTAATGTATTAACCTTTCAAGAAGCCAGCATAGTTGCTTCTTGGGAGGGGAGCAGATTTGTCCAGATAGCCATGACATTTCTTGCAGAGAAGGAGGTTGAGAGTGTCACAAGCTAGCACCCAGGAGCACTCTTTGGGGTTGAATGCCTTTCAGTACACAAAGTATTCCAGCCTCCCTTATCTGTGTCATGATTCCAGGAGTTGCCTCACAGATTCGGCTGGCTGATCTTCTGAGACCAAGAGTACAACTGCACTGTGTAATTCAAGATTACTGGGTTACCTTATCAACTAAATAGAAAACCCAGTATGGCCCAATATGCCAGATGGTAAGCTTCTTTTTTCCCTTGTAGTAAACTCTCATGAGCCAACAAGATTTAATCACCTATATAATATCAGGGGCATCTCGTTTCATCAGCTTACTACTTCATCGCTGCCACTGCCTGCAAGAAATACTAATGTTTGGGCCCAAATCTGCCTACTCCTCTTGAACCACATGCAACTATAGGTGTTGTGGGTAAGAGTGTTCCATAGGTAGAGCGGTGGCTGAAAAAAAATTTGAGCCTTTCCATTACATTAACCTGGATGATACTTGGTGGTGAATAGGACCTGTGCAAAGAACATGGCCCAGCAGGTTTGATAAGGACTGAGACACCAGGCAACTTTAATATACTACATATCACAGTGGGCTGTGAACATCACAAAAAGATGTTTAGCTCCCTGTAGTCATTCTATGTGTCCATTCTCCTAAAGATTTATGATGTGGGAAACTAAGAACTAAGTCCTTTCTGAACCAGGGTGCTGGTATCTTCTGGTGCCTAATCGGTCACAGGTGTAGCTCATCAGAATCAGGACTCAGGGTTGCTGGTATCTCCTGGTGCCTAATCGGTCACAGGTGTAGCTCATCAGAATCAGGTATCAGGGTTGCTGGTATTTCCTGGTGCCTCAGCCACAGCAGGTGTAGCTCATCAGAATAGAAGATAAGAAGAGAAAAATAAGATTTAAGTATGATTTATATGTAATGATCACTTTAAATATAAGGAGTGCAGAGAGCAAGCAAAAACTCCAGCAGACTAGCTAAGACAGCATAACTACGAGGGAGAACCAGAAGGTGACACAGAAATGAGGGCGCCCTGGGACATAAGGCAGCCAGCCACTCCACCGTCATTAAACCTGAGTGAACGGGTTAACCATGAACCCTTTAGCTCTTTGCCTTGAACTACAGGAAAACTATGAAGAATATGCTCGATTAAACAAATGTTTTCAGCCTAGACTTAAAGACTGAGATTGTGTCCCGAACTGAGATTGAGTCCCGAACACTAATTAAAAGGCTGACAGCAAGACACGACTAAGGTGCCCTTGAGCAAGGCACCTAACTCCCCCAACTGCTCTGTGGTTTGTGACTGCCCCCCACTCCAGGCGAGTGTGTACATTGCCCCCTAGTGTTTACTGGTGTGTGTGTGTTTCACTGCATGGATGGGTTAAATGTGGAGGTCACATTCTTCAGTGTGCAAGTACAGTAGGCAAATAGTTCACTTTCATCTTTCATTCATTTTGTTGGAGTGTTTTTATTTCAACCGACACATCGTTCTAGAATCCTGGTGTAGGTTTAGCAGACCAATCTAATGCATTGTCAATCTCACACATGATGATAGTCAGCCAATCAGATCTGTGTAATATGATGAGTGCAGAGACCCAAATCTCTGAAATCTGATCTCAAGTCGCAGAAAATAATCATAATCAAATAATCATGCATACTCAAGTCTGATCTCAGGACAGAAAATAATCATACTCACCTAAGTCTGATCTCAGGACACAGAAAAAAAATCATACCCACTCAAGTCTGATCTCAGGACACAGAAAATAATCATACCCACTTAAATCATACCCACAGAAAACCACTTTGTGATTTATGATTCATTCAGTTGACAACAGACTGTAAATATTGTTACATTGTACTGAATTGTACTTTTACTGTGATTTGATTTGATATTTAGTTGAAGGCATCATAAAATGTGGATACAACCATATGGTTTTAAATCATGGCAAGTTAGACATTATGATATTCTAGACCTTGGCTTTTCACTAACTGGACCATACTTCCAGGTTCAGGTACTTGTAGTTCCTACGAGAGGTCCTGAATGCAATCTTTAACTAATTCCCATGGTGGATATGCACTAGATAATATGAGCTGCGCAAATCCAGTTTTATGAAGATGCACTCAATCCTTAATTTCTACAGGAGAGCACATAGTAATAACAGGTTGTATTTTCTGGCCAGTTGCTACTAGGCCTTTTGTTCCCACAAGACATGACATCATATGTTTTATGCTACTCAAACTCAGGGAGGTGTGGACCAATTTCTAAACTATAAAATCACCAGAGCTGTCTGAGTTCAAGTCACCTGAATATTAGTTCTTGCAGTTACTATTTTACAAAAGTACTATCCAATATATGAGATACTTTAAATTCTGTAGACATTAGAGGAATGCTGTATTCATGAACCTGACAGAGTTTAATCAGTCTGATAGCTGTGCGCACTTCTCCTGTCCAGAGAGATCTGTATCTACTGCAGATTATATTTTACTGTACATGTGTTCATCTGCTGTAGTTCTTCTAACAGTGTGTGGAAATCTGCTTATAATAATTTCGATTTTTCATTTCAAGCAGCTTCAGACACCAACTAACATGCTTGTACTCTCTCTGGCTGTGTCGGATTTCTTTGTTGGTGCTGTCGTAATGCCTAGCATTTTAATATGGATGATTGAATCTTGCTGGATTTTTGGGAGAGGTTTCTGCACCAGTTTGTGGTTCATTGCTGGTTTCATCATGCTTGTGTCAATCTACAATATAGCTCTGATCTCTGTGGATCGATACTTAGCTCTATCAAACCCTTTTCTTTATACAAAAACAATCTCCAGTAGGACTATGTGCATTGTAGTTTTTTCTAACTGGTGTATGTCACTGGGGTATAGCACAGCATTTTTTTATTTTAATGGACGTTTTATGAGTGCTGTAATGTGTCCTGGAGAGTGTATTTACTTTCTGAATGAGGTTTGGTCTATAATAGATCTCGTAATGTCATTTATATTTCCACTTTCTGTCATAATCATATTGTATACTCTGGTTTTTGTGATTGCTAAGAAACATGCTACTGCTATCAGAGAGCTTAAAAACCACACACAGCCAAAAAGGCAGAAAATCACCACACGCTCGATTAAATCAGAGAGAAAAGCAGCTAAAGTGCTTGGAATTTTAGTGTCTGTGTTTCTGGTGTGTTTACTTCCATATTTTATTTACAGTTTATTCGGGAATGTTACTGAACTACAGTTGGAAGCAACCCATAATGTTTTTATTATGCTTTGTCTTAATTCCACCATTAATCCATTTATTTATGCTCTGTTTTATCCATGGTTTAGGAGGTGCATTAAATTCATTGTAACTTTGCAAATATTCCAAACAGACTCTGCATTAATAAATGTTCTTTTATAAAGAGCCTTGTTGCTACTACTTCTAATGATGTGTGCAAATACAGTATTACTATTATATTACATATAGTGTGCTGTAAAAACCTTACAGATTTCTTTAGTTTTGCTTAGTTGTCACACTTTTTTTACATTGTCTGTTTCATAACTGTCAAACATATGTCAGACAAAGATAACCTGAGTAAATATACAAAGCAGTTTTTAAATAAGTATTTCGTTCATTAAGGAAAAAAGCTATCCCAGATAATAATTGTCTAATTTAATTAAATGTCTGCATTTAATTTCACCACATCCAGGCCTGATTACAGCCACACCTGTGGAATCAAGAAATCACTTAAATAGAACCTGTCTGGCAACATGATGTAGGCTAAAATATCAAAATGCAGCACATTATGCCCTGAAGAAATTCAAGAATAGATGACAAACAAAGTCATTAATTTCTATCAATCTGGAAAGGGTTCCAAAACTATTTGTAAGGCTTGGCACAGCAAACCAAGCTAAAAAAAGACGACAGCAAACCACAGTGAAAGCTATTATGCACAAATAGAGAAAACATGGGACAGTGGTTAACATTCCTAGGAGTAGCTAGCCTACCAAAGTTACTCCAAGAGTGCACTGACAAGTCACCCATGAGGTCACAAAACCCAGAACAACATCTAAAGCAGTGCAGGTGTCAGTTGCATCATTTAAGGTCAGTGTGCATGATTCAACTGTAAGAAAGAGACTGGGCAAATATGACATCTAATGGAAGCGTTCCAAAATGGAAACCACAGCTGACCAAAAAGAACACAGATTTGTGTGATAACAACAAATCAATAAATCACACAATCAGTAGTTAAATAAATACCATATAAAAGAATAAAAAAAATTGTGAATAAAAGAAAATCACAAACACTACAAGACCTTATTTTTACCATCTTTGAGGCACTGTTCTAATTTAAAACATTAAAAAAAAAAAAAACACCAACACCTGGGGCACCCTCCCCTCTCCTTTAACCTGTCTAAAACAATTTATTATTGAAAAAAGAACCATCTTACAGACAAGGGTTCAATACACAGTGTGTGTGTGTGTGTGTGTGTGTGTGTGTGTGTGTGTGTGTGTGTCACAAAAGTGAGTACACCCCTCACATTTCTGCAGATATTTAAGAATATCTTTTCATGGGACAGCACTGACAAAATGACACTTTGACACAATGAAAAGTAGTCTGTGTGCAGTTTATATAACAGTGTAAATTTATTTTTCCCTCAAAAAAACTCAATATACAGCCATTAATGTCTAAACCACTGTCAACAAAAGTGAGTACACCCCTAAGTGAAAGTTCCTGAAGTGTCAATATTTTGTGTGGCCACCATTATTTTCCAGAA
>JAOVVF010000137.1:0-10155 GCA_028565595.1 Duopalatinus emarginatus | reverse complement strand
CGAGGTGTGAGTGAATGGGTGTGTGTGGTTCTTTGCAATGCATTGGTGCCCTGTCTGGGGGAATATTCCTGCCTGCGACTGCGACCCTGATGGAGGTCACACACTGAAGGTTTTTTATAGTTGTTTGTTTGTTTGTTTCACATTGTAGATCTTCCCCAACATGGAAGGATGAAGGCTAATACCGTACAAACATCCTTCATAACACCTTCACATTCGGTGTAAACCAATCAGAGAAAAGCCCTATCTACCCTCTGGTTACTGTTTCACTGATATACTCACAGATCAGAGAGTATAACATCCTGTCCAGCCAGTAAGCACAGCCAGTTTTACTTTGCCACAGATCTACGTGGCAACGTGTAGTCTGACGAACTGCTTTTCTGTTGCACCACTTATGAGCCCCATGTATAATGGTGATTTTATTCAGTCATGCCTCATGGGAGAACCTAATAATACTGGTGCGGGCTATATTTTCATTATGGAGACATCAGACTTCAGAAGTCTTTGTCCTGAGACTATGCAGCATGTCCAGATCCAGGCCTCAAGAACGTTAGTATGTATTTGGCTACAGCATACATCTATAACCAGGGGTTCAGAAGGGAGGGGTGGTGTGTTGTCTGTCGCCGGTCTATGGTAGCGATGCTAGCCAATCATGGGCGTCTGTGAGCTCATGCTTACAGACGTCTGTGGAAGCGCGTTCCTCCGAGTGTGTTACACTGACCCCTGAGGTTGCATCAGCAAGCAGCTTGAAAAGAACTGGAGGCTCGGAGGAATCACTTGACCGGCTTTACTCTCTTTGGTAAAGGGTATAGATGACTGATGGGTGGGGTTTGGACAGGCCCGTGTTAGGGAGAAAATCAGGAAAAACTGAGCATCTTTCTATCAGAGAGGTCTCCATATTGAACACCTTCATTACATGGAGACACTTTAACTATTAGAAGAACTCCTGAAGAACCCTTTTGACGCGTATCAATGGTTCCTGTGGTTTTACTTCGCTTCCTTTTCATGGTTACTTATTTAGAGATGGCCTTAAATGTTTTCATTTTAAAACTCTTGGGGGAAAATATGATTGTTGTATTAGTTGTACCATGGCCTCATCCAGCTGTTAGTGGAAACCAGTGTTGTTTATCCCTGGCACCACCCTGTTAGTGGTTACCAGCATCACAGTGTTCTTGGGCAGAGCGGACATGTCTCACAAGGAACGAATGTTTACAGTTATTCAGTCGGCCGTGTCCAAATGTAATGAAGTTCCTTCACGCATACTTACATGATAAACACGATGCTAATGCAATGTTGTTATGCAAGTGATTTCCCTGTAACTGATACCTTTATCATTTCCTTGTGAACACCCGCATCAACCATGCCCAGCTGCATCATTTACACCTAACCTTCAGAGTCTAATTTTAAACGCCTGGTTTAAAATGAGTCTTATTACAAACGTACTAAATATGGCTTCCAGTCTTGGTTCGGTGGACTAGGTTGTGTTTTATTATGCAAGAAATGAACCTGTTTGGAAGATTTCCAGAAACTGGTCCAGGCAACCGTGAAGCATCGAGCATAGTCAGAGAGCAATTACTGAATATGAACCAGGGTGAGGGATGTGTTACGCAATGCCATGCAGATACACGAACGTTTCCTCCGACACACATGTTGTTTTTATTCACGGCTTACGGCATACTCTGTCCCAGGCTACCCCCCCTCTTACTGTCCACATGGGAGTCGTAGAGTCATGACTGCAGAGCGGTTCTAGATCACTTTTCCTCTAACGTGTAAGAGGCGTTAAAGCGAGCGCATGCCGCGAACTCGTTTTGACGTACTACAAATCTTGTATGAAACATCTTAACCTTGTTCTGTAGCTCCACCTGAATATACAGACTAGATATTTAGTCTGCTAAGAGAGCTCATGAACAAATTTGGAGAAATGGTTTAATTATTAGGTACTTTTCCGTGTCATTAATTATGACGTGTTAAGAAGTAAAGGTCTGGTAAACGCCCACTTATGCACACATGCCTATTTATAAACATTAAGACCGGGTTCACATAATAAATCATAATTATATTATAATTTTACTATATGCTTTGCAGTGTGTGTCTGTTACCTGATTTGAGCAGGTCAACAAAGTTCGAAGCTCGACAAGTTCGACAGATCGTTATAACCTGGGAAACAGGAAATGACACGACACCAAAATACAGTTCTTGGAGGCTGTAACATTTCTGGAAATTGAAGTGCGCCATTAATTGACCTACTGTGCTTGTACACAGAGAACACCTATCCACGGTGTCCGGGAAGCTTGGGGCACTTCGCAAGGGCGAGGACACTTGTTGTATAATTTAGGTTGCGGAGATCGGACCTTCCGGTCACAAGTGAAAGTGAAAGTGAACTATTTGTCTACTGTGCTGGCAGGAATGTGACCTCCGCATTTAACCCGTTTGTGCGGTGAAACAAATCCTCATAACTAAAAAAATAAAATGTCAAACATTGAGATCTTTTGATTTTAAAAAGGACAATTATGTCTACTATTTATAATTTAAATGGTGTTTCTAGGTGGAAGTGTTTGGATTTTAGGCAAGGTTGAAGAGAGAAAAACTGAATTAAACGGATAAATCACTGTAAGCTAGAGTGGAGATGACATCACCCATTGTAGCTGCTAATAGGAATAAATGGAGTGAAAATAAAAGAGTGATAAAAAGAAAAGGAAGAGTGAAATCTGTCTGTAGTGGGGCAGTGGGGCCCGGTGGCCCCAGGTCAGAGCCGATTTCCATTTTTGATATTCATAGATGTAGATCCAATATTGACCGAGTTATGGCAATTTAAAAAAATCCCAGCTTCATTATTGAAAATGTAAAAATTTTAAACTTTCATTTTTAAAAAAACATAAATCTCACCAACACCAAAATAACATTCCACTGCTCTCGTCATGATTATCTACAAAATGTTGTTTAAACAGGCTCTGTATGGTAAGTGCTTCGGGCTGTATTAATTGCAAAAATTTGTTACTAGAGTTAGCATTAGCTTAGCTAATGGTTGCCCAGACTTTATTCACACACTCAACTCTTAATATAACACTAGGTTGTTAGACAGGTTATAACTTTGTAAATAAACACGTTAGGATTCATGAAAATGCTCACAAGCACTTACACTGTACTGTTGGGGTTTTTTTTTCAATAAGCTCTAAGCTTGGGTATTAGCATGTGAGCCTTGTGAGGCTTGTGGTCAAGGAATCAGCCTGGTTCGATCCCTTCAACTGACAAGACTTGACTGAAGTGCCCTTGAGCAACCTTATCCTCAGATGGTCCCTTGGCGCTATGGATAAGGGGCTGCCCAGCACTCTGGGCATGTGGTGCTCACTTGCCCCCTAGTGTGTTCACTAGTGTGCATTTCATTGCACCGTTGGAAATATGGACGTCAATTCCACTAACCGGTGGTCAAAAAAGTAGCTGAGTCTTCTGAGTACTTAACTTTATTGTTAGCATCCTTGCCAGAGTTTTACCTAATTAATGTATAATAACTACTACCAGTCTTTAGTCTTTACCAAGACTGTTTAAGATATGTGTAAATAAATGACTTTTATATTAAATAATGATGCAAATAATATATGTAAAGTGAAGTAGGCAGAGCCGGTGAGGCCGTGAAGATTGCTCCCTCGGTATACTAGAAAATCTGACCGAAGTAGTTTAGCATCTGGATACCTGTTGTACACTACAGAGCTCCAGTCTGGTCGGATACTGCATGCTACATACTGCAGATTTAGTATGCACATAGTATGTAGTATGCGAATTACATACTGAGGGCAGCCGTGGCCTAGTGGTTAGGGAACCGGTCTTCTGACCGGAAGGTTGTGGGTTTGATCCCCGCCCAGGGCAAGAAACGACTAAGGTGCCCTTGAGCAAGGCACCTAACTCCCCTACTGCTCCCCGGGCACTGTGGTTTGGGGCTGACCCCCTGCCTTTGGCAACTGTGTTCACTGCCCCTAGTGTTCACTGGGGTGTGTGTGTGTTTCGCGGAGGTCACATTCCTCTGTGTGCAAGTAGTTCACTTTCATCATCATCTTCATCTTCATTTCGAATACAACCTGAGTGTTTATTTGCTGATTAATATACCCCCACCCTGTAACAGGAGCCACTGTAATGAGATAATCAATCTTATTGATTTTTATCTGTCAGTAGTTTTGTGGTTTTAATGTGATGGCTGATCAAAGTCAGGCCTATGCCACCTGTTGAAAGAATATTTTTTATAATTATCATTTTCAAAGTATAATGTTAATTACCAAGTCTTTGTTCTATCCTTGTATAAAAAGGTACAGGACGGTATGTATATTATTTACTTGAGGTACAGTAAGAACTTTTTCTGTGAAATGTTTATTTGTGTAAACAAATACACGGTGCATGGTGTCATAATTACATAATAATGATTAATTTTAACAACACCCAGCCCTTTAATGAACAATTACATTCTCTCTCTCTCTCTCTCTCTCTCTCTCTCTCTCTGTTACACACACACACACACACATACACACACGCACAGACACCTATCCTACAAATGTATTTCAAGTTTTACCACATTTCATTTTCGCTTCATGAGATGCAAAAAGGCGTGTTGAGGTTTTTTTTGGTTCAGACTTTCGCCTGCTTCTTACATCTCAAACCTTATCACGCCGATTAAAACGGTGCCAAACACACCGGTACCGACGAGCCTTTGCGAAATGCATAAACTGGAGGTGGCTTCATAATGATGCAGGGTTTGGTACCCCCTGGTACATCTATCAACGTCACTAACAGGTGTGTGCCTTTGACCCATTCGTCCTGACAGGTTTGTCCTCTTCCAGCAGGGCAACATGCCATCATACACGTCTCGAGAGGCCAAATTATAGTTAAAGGAACCCTCATCTGAGTTTGGGGTTTTTTTTGCTGTTCACATCTCAGTCACGAGATCTGAGTGATATGGAAAGCATGAGCGCTGTGGAAGACAGAAATCCTACACCTGTGGACCATTCTTCTTTATTTTCTACAGAACATTTCCACAAGCTTGTAGAGTCCATGGCCTGTGGAGAACCTGTCAAGTATTAGACTGGCGTGTCTGTTTTTCTGGTACATCAGTCAGTAGTTTGATTTGATCTGTGACACCAGCACATATCCTGTGAATATCATGTTTAACCAAAATCAGTCTCAGCTCTCCTACTGGTCCGGACTTTATTCCCATCCCTTTCTTAGTGGAAAAAAAAGCACTGTGATGTAAATCAGTAGACAGAATCGAGGTATTGTTCTGACGAAACCTTATATCTTAATAAATACGTTTAGTGCTGTGAGCTGTTGTGTTCCATTTTCCTGTTTTAATATAATCTGGTACTGGTTTCCTGTCGACCAACAGTACTGCTTCTCTCTACACATCTGTGTATCATTAGTTGACCAAGGGACTCTGGACCCCCTCGTGTGTTTCTGCAGCTAAGGGAACAGATAAAGTGAAGTCACAACTTATCCACGCACGCCATAACCACAGTGGGCAATAAAGTCTGGGTTTATACAGTAGAGATTGTGAAATCACCGACCCAGAGCAGTGACCTACAGTCACGCCCTGTACCATATAAAAATAAACAACTACTTATACTAAATCAGATATAGACCGACCAGCCATAACATTAGCACCACTGAAAGGTGAACTGAATAATATCGATTATCTCGTTGTTACACTGTATTAGCAAATGAATAGTCAGTTCTTGAAATTGATCTGTTGGAAGCAGGAAAAATGGGCAACTGTGATGGTTAGACTACCAGGACAGGACATGTCCAAAACAGCTGGTCAAGTGGGCCGTGCATTGAACCCATCCATGCAGTGAAACACACACACACAAGTGAACACTAGGGGAAAGTGAACACACCTGTCCCAGGGCATTTACATTTACGGCATTTGGCAGACGCTCTTATCCAGAGCAACTTGCAAGGTTACTGGTATTACAGGTAGGCCACCGTAGTGTTAGGAGTCTTGCCCAAGGGCCCTTATTAGTGTAGCACATACAGGCTGCCCAGACCAGGAATTGAACCCCGGTCTCTCACATTGGAGCCAATGATGTTACCACTGTACCACACCAACCACACAAAAGAGACAAGCGTAGGTTCCACCAAAATGGGCAGAGGGCAGCCCCGAACCACCGCACCCAGGGAGCAGTTGGGGGAGTTAGGTGCATTACTTAAGGGCACCAAAGTCGTGTCTTGTCCTGTGTGGGGATCGAACCTGGGACCTTCTGGTTCTGGTTAAGTTTCTACCAAAAGTGATTCAAGGAAGAATAACCGGTGACATGGTCAAAGATCTGTTAGTAATGTCTTGGTTCTATGCTGATGGATTGATCAGTGTGTCTCCTTAAATGGTGCGGCTGTGGCATGGTGATTAAGAATGAGTGGGATGTATTAGGCAATAAGTAAACAGTCAGTTCCCAAAGCTGTTGTGTTGGAAGCAGTAAAAAATGGGCAAGCGTAGATTACAGATTACAGCCATTTTGACAAGGACCAAATTGTGATGTCTAGACGACTGGGTCAGATCAGCAAGTGTTGTAGGTTCATCCCAGCATGCAGTAGTTAGTGCCTATAAAGTAGTCAACTAGTGAACCATCAACTGAGTCATGGCTCACTGTGTGTGGCAGGGTGAAGTCTAGATTGTCTGATCCGAACTCTCTGAAGATCCACAGAAGGATCCGTTAACAATGTCTCGGTGCCGGAGACCACAGAACAACTTCAGACGTCTTGTGGGGTCCATGCCTCTGTCCTTGGTGTTTTAACTACGTCCTTGGTGTTAATCCATGTGAAGTTCGAAATCACTATAATTTCTTATCAGAAACATGATGAACAGACGGACATGATGACATGAACTCTGTGTGATTTGTCTTTGTAGCCTTGTAGATAAACCCCTGCACTAATATTGAGTAATTAGGATATACATGACTGCGATTCTCATTTCGATGGAAAAGAAAGCAGAAGACAGAAAACAGAAATGCAGGTGGACTAGTGTTAGGCTTAAGCAGACACACCCGCGGTTACCTGTTAATTCGAGAATGTACAGTAAAGTATACTAAAGTTAGAGTGAAGTATCTGAGTGGATTTTTGCTTGACAAGACACACTCATGACGCAGAAAGCCGGTTTCCTTAGAAGTTGTGTGTCGGATTGTTATGCAACAGCACAGTTTGGAATGATATGAGAAACAGTACACCAGTAAAATTAGAGAACCGTTATCATTAATCTAGCTCGTCATATAAAGATGACCTAATATTTATTAAAATGTCCTGAAAGTAGATAAAGAACGCGACAAAAAAATAGGCTTAGTCATTTATTTTTTGGGGGAAATGATTCATATCTGTGTGTGCCAATGATACGAGCTTTGCGTTCAGTATGTTAACGTTTCTGGTAACTTTTGACTAGTCCTACACTTCTGAGTTTAGTCCATTCCTCTGTCTGAAACAGCTTCATCTCTGTTATGTTGGTGGGTTTCCTCTCATGAACCTCTCCTCAGGTCCTTCCACAAGGTTTCTATCGGATTAACTTCAGGACTCTTGAGATTCAGCTCATGGACACGTCCTGACGTTTATTTCCTAGTATAATTCAGAATGATGGCAATCATGGTCCAGATTCAGCAACACAAACAGCTTATACCATGATGCTACCACCACCCTGTTTCACAGTTCGGATGATGTTTTTATCCTTAAATGCAGTGTTTTCCTTTCTCCAAATATACTGCTTCTCATTTAAACCAAAAAGGTCTATATTGGTCCCATCTGTCTACAAAATGTTGTGTGTGGTTGGTGTGGTACAGTGGTAATATCATTGGCTCCCATGTAAGAGACCTGGGTTCAATTCCCGGTCTGGGCAGCCAGTCTGTACTACACCAATAAGGGTCCATGGGCAAGACTCCTAACACTACATTGGCCTACCTGTAATACCAACAATCTTGTAAGTCGCTCTAGATAAGAGCGTCTGCTAAATGCCGTAAATGTAAGCCTTCTACTAGTTTTCTGGATTGTACATATTATCTTTAGCAAACTGCAGTTGGTAGCGGATTTGTCTTTGCAGTTTTGCTACAAGGCAACGAAATGCAGACCACTGTTGTTCAGTGTTCTCCTGATGGTGGACTCATGAACATTAATCTTAGCCAATGTGAGAAAGGCCTTCAGTTGCTGAGATGGTACCTTGGGGTTCCTTTGTGAAGTATTACAGGCCCTAATCTTGGCATGGTTGGTCAAACACTACTGGAGAGGGTAACAATGGTCTTGAATATCCTCCATTGGTACAAAAGCTGCCTGACTGTCTATTGGTGGAGTCCAACAGCTCTTTAGAGATGTTTTCCAGCCTGTTGCGCATCAACAACACTTCATTTTATTTGTTCCATGATACACACGTGTTGTGAAGATCAGACTTTGCTAAATCCCTGTTCATTAAATTAAACAGAACGCCCATTTACACCTGATTGTCATGCTACTGACTGACAACACCTGACTCAAATTTCACCTTCAAATTATCATCTAATCTTTTAAGTGAACTATTTGCCTACTGCGCTTGCACACAGAGGAACGTGACCTCCACATTTAACCCATCCGTGCAGTGAAACACACACACACACACACACACCAGTGAACACTAGGGGGCAGTGAATACACTTGCCCGAAGCAGGAGGCGGCCCCAAACCACAGCGCCCGGGAAGCAGTGGGGGGAGTTAGGTAACTTGCTCAAGGGCACCTCAGTCGTGTCTTGCCCTTGGTGAAGTTCGAACCCGGGACCTTCCGGTCACAAGACCACGGCTGCACCCCAATCTTGAAAGTTTGCCACATATTTTTGCCACAGACAAATATGTTATATTGGATCATTTTCCTCTACAAATAAATGACTGAGTCTAATCTTTTTTGACTCATTTAATAGATTTAGTTCTCTTCACCTCCTTTTAGGACTTTTGTGACAATCTGATGAAGATTCCTGCAACATTTATATCAAAACTTTCAAGCACCACTGTACGTGTGCCTGAATATTACAGCGTCCCCGAGCAGAGACTGTAAAACAGATTATCGTTCAAGTTTCACAAAAAAATGTAAGACATGAGGAAATTAAAGCCGCTCAAAGTACAAACGAGATTATTTCATTGGTATCCCTGTGCAGGAAGTACTCAAAAGGGAAACATCTAAGACATGTAATAGAGCAAAGGTTTTCCCTAGCTGGGCGAGTTCGTTTATTCACTGCACGCATTTCCGAGACAACAACTATAGATAAGCCTGGATAGACCTTCAACCTCAGACTTCTTCTGGAATTCTTGACTGGTATCAGTGGAGTGAAGTTTTATCTTTTTCATGACACTAGTATACTGAACCAAAAAAACCCTACTGCTATTATTAATTCACATGTAGTTCTGAACGAGTCCTGTAAATGTAAGGGCATGTTGATACTGTCGCTCTGGTTGCTTCATGTTATTCTTAATGAAAGCATGAGACGGCTGGCTGATACAGTCAGGTTTAAGATGTCAGATGTATTAACAGAAGTCGCAAGAGCCTTATTTTATTCCTGAACTGTCCACCAGGTACACTGAGACAAAATAGACAATCAAGACAATTCATGATTTAAAACATTATTAATATTAGTTTTAATTAAACGTGCCAGAAAGAAATATTTTTTCTTTGCAAATGCATTACAGCCACAAGCATCAATTTAAACCGCTTCCAGTTCAGTCAATCAGTTAATTATAGCTTATTATATTACAGTTAGTTCTGACCCTGCAATCTGATTGGCCGAGAGACATTCCATAAGTGCTGTTACTGCACAATAACGGCACTGGGACCGAAGCTCTCCAAATATCACTCCGCCACATACACACGTAACCCTATGCGGTAACAAGCGGAACACCGCAGTCATAAATAAATTAATTATAGTGAGTTCATATATCCTATTTTATGAATGGATGTATTTGTGTTTATTATCTGTATACTAATTGTTGGGTAGTTATTGATGCTCCTTGACTGTTATAGTCTGATGTTTCAGCAGTGGACATTTCGGGGACATGGGGCAGCCGTGGCTTAGTGGTTAGGGACCTGGTCTTGTGACCGGAAGGTTATAGGTTCGATCCCCACCCAGGGCAAGACACAACTGAGGTGCCCTTGAGCAAGGCACCTAACTCCCCTAGCTGCTCCCCA
>JAOVVF010000051.1:21753771-21765743 GCA_028565595.1 Duopalatinus emarginatus | reverse complement strand
AGGTGAAGTTGGGGATGATTTGTGTGAATTTGGTGAAGTAATGATTTCTGATGTCTGTATATTTAGGACATTCAGTGAGGAAGTGCAGCTCTGATCCTCTGTGTGTGTATAAACTCAGTCCCAATTCCAGCAAGATATCAGGAGAAACTTGTGAATGGCTTTCAAAATAACTTCTGAGTCACATGACTGACCTAACTGACCTGAACCAAGGATCAGGTGTCAGAACCTGAGTCAAAACACTGAGTTTCAGTAAATGTGGCTAAGGTTTATGTAAACGTATGACTTTAATTCGTGTTAAAACATGTTCATATTTAAACTAACTGTGTGTTTGTGGAAATGTTTATATATGTTATATATACTGTAGATGTTCAATAGGCTGTAACTGAATGCCTGTGTTGCAGTTCCATGTTTATTTTCATTTTTTCAGCTTTCGTTAAAAGAAGTTAGACTGACCATAGGTCATATGTGGCAGTGGAAACTTGCAGTTGTTCTCTTGGTGGCAAGGTTAGAAGAACGACCCAGAAGGCCACCAGCTCCTCAGTCTGGTATGGAGATGAGACCATTTCCTGGGACAGTCATCAACAGTAATTTATTAAAGATGTTGCAGATAAACCAGAAGAATAGAGACCAAATGAATATTCTGGTCTCTACATTACTCTACATACTCCTCTTCCATCTCATATTATTTTAGGAAGGCCAATTACTAATTTTTTTCTAATATATATTTAAACTATTTAACTGGATGTGATAGTCCTGGTGTGATTTGTCTTTATCCCAAAGTTAGCTTCTTTCCATCAGCGATCACTCTGCTGAGCTCCACACTACACATCTACACTACCACTTAATATACTACACTGAACTTCATTCACACTGTTTATACTCACCATTACCTTCCACCCTACTGTCCATATTTTACACCATTATACTCATAATTACACTGCATACTGTACATGTGTTCTGTATAATATTAATATGTATATTATCAGTATATTATAGTATGTATAGCAATAGTCTATGCTTCATATATATCACCATATTTACTGCTGAACAGTCCACAATTATGTTGTATTCCAAGGTAATGTACATGTACATGTACATGTACATGTTCCATAGTGCACTGCTCAGCATCCCAAATGTGTTGGACAACAAAGCAATTGGGTGACTTAGATTAGAATGACTGAACCCAAAACTCTGAGTGTTGCCTAACTATAATTTGGTGTCTCTAGTCGTGTGTTGAGGCACATTGTCCTATCGGAAGAATGCAGGACATGAACGGGTGGAACTTCTCAGAAAGGAGGCGCACACACTGTTCATCTGTCATAGACATTTGTAGATGTACCAGGGGTCCCATGGAATGTCAGCTAAACAAACCCCATACTGGTTTTGCATATGCTAGTCTGTACCAGTTTTTCTGGCACTTCAGTGTACATACATAGGGAAAATAATAATATGATCCCCTGCTGGTTTTGTTTACCTCCTTACAAAGTCATAAACAGTCTATAATTTTTTATGCTATGTTATGTATTTTAACAAAGACAGAACATCAACAAAAAACATCAGCTATAAGTTCTAAATGAATTTGTATTTGATTAAGTAAAATAAATAAACCCTCACTCTGGAGCTCCATGCATGATCTCACTTTGTGGCATAATGATGATTCTGAGAAAGGTGAGGTGTCGACCCAGAATTACATAGGAGGAGCTTGTTAATGATCTCAAGGAAGCTAGGAGCAGTCACCTGAATGATTCAGAGAAGGCTTGGGAGACTGGGATGTGGTCAGAAGAGACTAAAATGTTGTTGCATGTTTGGAGGCAGAGAAATGCTGGATATGACCCCAAGAACACCATCCCACTGTCAAAAAAGACTTTACTTCACTGCATTAAGGGGTGGAGATGTGTGTATATATATATATATGACTCACTATATATCACCAAAGTGATGCCAGCACGTCCAAAGAGAAGTATGATGCTGTCTGGGTAAAAAGCTGCAAGTTCTCACAAGAACAGAGGTAGGTTTCTAACAGGAAAGTAAGTTTTTGGTTCAGTGTGATGTGAAATTAAAAATCTTTCATCATAGCCATTCGTCTGATAAGCTGTTAGAGCAAATGTCCTCCCAGCCAACGTAGTCCTCACATTCATCAGGGGTGTATGAAATCATACAGCATTATAGAAACAGGAGCAAAACCATGCAATATAAATCTAAATCTTAACCAGGAATTATACAGTTAAGGGTTTATATGCTCTGATGAACATGTTTTTTTTATCATTTAAAGAACAAACATATCAGTTTTTTAATTTGCTCCAATACAATATTTATTGGTTCACAATCGAAACCAGTCTTTTTAAAAAAATATTTAATTTGTTTGGCTTTATAAATTATGTACTGATCTACTTGGTATATAAAACCATGTTAGTTATTTCAAATTGTTTTTCAGGATAATTTAGAATCACACAGCCAAATGCAAAATGTAAACCTTTTACCTAAATGTCAGGCAAGGTTAGCCAATTACACAACCAAACAATCTTGGAGGAACAAATCACCATTTATGTTTTTTCTCTATATGGTCTGCCCACAAATGACCAAGGAAAATGACCAAGGCATTTGTGGGCAGATTTTAGGCTTTCAAAACAAAACAAAAAAAATCATTATCTTGTCCTGCCTTTCTTAAGTCATGACCCATCATCCCTGACCTGCTTTTCAAGTGGGTCACATGAATATAACAAACAGATAAACGGTTATGTATGTAATTTTGGGTATATGAATTCCAGATAACAGCTGTTAGCTGTCAGCTTGAATGAAAAATTTCAGACACCTTTCAGATAAAAAGTAAATGCTGAAGATCACATTTAACAATTTCAGGTAACATATTTATTATCAACTTTCATGTTACAATATTGCATGCACTAATAAGAACTTTAAAAATGTAAAAATAATGCTTTTTAAGCCTACATTTATTTTTAAGGGGGAAGAAAAATTACTGTATCTACTGTATAATTAATCTTTATTTTTTGATGTTCAATTTGTCAACTACAAAAGTACATGCTGAATACATAAGAGGCATATATGAAACTGTCAGTTCCTAACTTACAAACTCTTTTTTAAAATTAATTCTATTTTTTATATTAAAAAATTAAGCATAAAATAAACAGACCAAAAAAAAAACTTGTAAAATGACACTAAAACATTAAAAATTCTCAAACGTTAAATGGCTTGGTGGTCAAGATATTCATAACTTAAGTGTTTGGATTATTATATGCAATAACGATACCAAGATCAGTGTCAGAAGTTAAAATTACCTGTCATGATTAAAAGATAAGTTGGTGAAGGTGAATATGTTTTTTTTTTTAAATGTCTGTAGTTTAGGTTGCTTTACTTCTACACCACCTGTACCTATTGTACTACTACAGCCATTCTTGGATACAGACAGTTTTGTGTTTAATGAAAAGTGATCTGGAAGTCATCAGAAAAGTTGCCATCTGAAACTTTGCAAAACTGGTCACTTTGTGTTTATAAACTACTTTATGTAAGAGGTGTAGCCCATGTGAGTGCATCTGCAACATTTTAAGACATTTATCACAATTACCACAAATTTGCCCATCACAATTCCAGATGTTTAGTATTTACCAAAACTTTTATTAAGTATGATCACAATTATTTATTTCCAAGTCACTAAGATTATCATCTTTAAGGCTTAATGTGTTTTAAATGTGTTTTAGAGCTGCAAAATCTGGTGAGCTAAAACACCAGGAAAGTCACAGATAATGTGCCCAGGTTCCTCTTGTACTATTATTTTAGATATAAAGCATCTAAAGTATACTCTAGGTTCTGTATATTTAGTGAACAAATTTTGAAGTAAATGTTTGTGTAGCTTTTGTACATTTGCATTCATTGTTACTTGCATGATGCATTGCTAAATGACCAACAATCATATTCCTCATAAAGCACCTGAAACGCTCGTTTCAGTGTGTGTTGACATATGGCATTTTCACCTTATGCATTAGACAGCATGCCATTGTGCCTTTTCAACACAGTCTAGCAAACAGATGCAGAAATGATTAAGCATTTTATTAGCATGTCCATTTGGCTACATGCCAAATTTAAAAGGAACCATGTTCAATAGAAAACTTTAAGTAATAGCTGAAATAACGTTTGTTAATGAATAACCGAACTCATAAGAGGTTTAGGTTTGGGCTAAAGAAATCAAGAGTGCATTTTCTGATGATGCCGGGTAAGGTGATAACGGCGGGCGAAGCTTTTGCCACACTGTGTACAAGGGAACATTTTGGTGCCCTTGTGAAGCTGCTGGTGGGCTCTGAGGCTCTGTGGCCGACTAAAACTTTTTCCACAGTCAGGGCACTGACACGGCCGCACACCGGAGTGCTTCTGCTCATGCCGTCTGAGATCACCTGACTGTCTAAAGCTTTCCCCACACTCGGCACACAGAAATGGTTTCTCCCCGGTGTGTGTGCGCATATGGACATTCAATTGTCCCGAGTGCACAAAACTCTTGTCACACTGTGAGCATGCATACGGTTTCACTCCTGTGTGAATGCGCTGGTGCTGCTTTAAGCTGTTGAACCAGCTGAAAGCCTTACCACAGTCGGGACACAGGTACAGCTGGTCTCCTTGTCTGAAGCAGGCATGGTTCTTGAAACCCCTAATTGTCTGAAAGGTTTTGGAGCACTGAGTGCAGCTATGTTCCTTTGATGGCATATCTCCCTCATTAAAGCTCAGATACTTTGTAGTCATCTCTGGGTGGTGGCGCCGGATGTGTTTGTACAGGTATCGCTCAGCGGTAAAGGAGAAGGGGCAGTGGCTGCAAGGATAGATTGTGGCATTGGCCAGTGCTGTGCTCTGGCGATGGGCTCTGTGGCGTGAGTGGCTTTCCTGGTGACGCTTTAGACCAGATGACTGGGTAAAAGACTTAAGGCACAGTGTGCAGCAGTAGGGCCTTTCTTTGGCATGTATGGTGCGTTCATGTCGCCGCAGGTTGCACAAGCGGTTGAAATAGAGTTCGCATCGGGAGCAGCCATGAGGTCCATCACCCTGCTGAATGCATTCATGGCTTTTCAGAAGATGGAGGTGGCTGAAGGTTCTTAGGCACTCACCACAAACATGTGAAGAGGTCTCTTGCGTCATTTCCTGTGACTGTTTGCTGCCTGCATTAGTCCACTGTGGATCTTCTGTACTCTCAATGTCAGTGGCAGTCTGGTCAGCCTCTGAACTCTTGTTCTGATTCTCCTCCAGAGTTGTGTCCTTGACTGGCTTTTGGATAATTTTTTTTTTTATTTTGGGTGGTCTGCCTCTGGGTCGGCCGGTAGGTACTTTCCTCTTTTGATTCCCTGCCTTGTTAGGGTTTACACCTGATCTTCGAAGTTTTGCTGGTGGTTCATAAGGAGGGTCGTGTTTGTCTGATGAGTTTTCATGTTCTAGTGCTGACTCAGCATTAAAAGATTCATTCTCAACTAGCTTTAAATACTCTCCATGGTGATGTCTTTTAAGATGTCTGTAGAGATTGAGTTTAGTTATAAAAGAGAAGGTGCACTTAGTGCATGGGTAGACAGCTTCATCCTTCTCCGCTTGCTGTGTACCTGTTTTTGTTTCTTTTTCTCCTTGGTGGGTCTGCTGATGTCTCTTCAGCCCTGTTGCCTGACTAAAGCATTTTCTGCAGTGGCTACAGCAATAAGGCTTCTCTTTTGAGTGAATTGTACGTTGATGTCTTTTTAAGTGGCATGATCGTAAAAATATTCTCCCACATTCACCACATTTGTTTCTTGACACCTCTACACTGGCATTACTCTGGTCTGTATTGTTTACTAAATTACTGTTATTTGCATGTGATGAATCAGTTGGGTTTGATTGCTCTGTATCGCCACTGAGAGTTGGAAATTGGCTCTGAAAGGATTTCGTTAGTTGCTGCATTTGAGATGGAGGGGGTGCATCAGAGGCCAGTAGGCAATGATCCAAATTCATAACAGGTGTCTGGTCAGTAGGCTCAAGAGCTTGGGTTTCAAGCAGCTGTGGGTACTCATCTGGGTGTGAGCGCCTAACATGTCTGTGCAGGTAGAAAGCTGCTGGGAAGGAGTACTGACAGTAGGGACAAAGACAAAACTGTGAAGCCTCTTCACTACTTCTTCCTAAAAAGCAAAATAGTTTGTCATTTGATCATTTGTTACGAATGTTTACACAGGCATTATTGTCAACGAAAACCCAGCAAATGGCAGATTACCCATGTGTGCACACTTCTTGTCCCAGATTTTATCCCATGTGGTGCTGAGGCTTTGAGCGTACTCCTCTGCATACCACACTTTTAGTTCTTGCCCAGGATAGATGGAGCGACAGCAGCGGAACAGGATGCGCCCACCCTGCTGAAATGCCACCAAGTTTTGTTCATTCTCACTCTGGGAACAAACTACATACCTGCAAAAAAAAAGAGGAGCTTGTGATAATTATATACCCACTGTCTCTTTGTAGGGTACACATTTTGCACATTAGAGATGAAACAATATTAAATCACGCTATTGTTCAATTTTATTATTATTGTTATTATGAATAATAATATTACAGTTATTATAACAACAATAACTAGGGATTTCCCTGTCTAGAGAATTAAATCTCGACCAATTCTGAGGTGGTCTTAAAGTCAAAGCACCACCTAGAATAAAAGTGTCAAACACAAATACAGAGTTCCTAACTTAACATAATAATCGATAGCCAGAAAACTACTACTACTAATAATAATAATAATAATAATGATTATGCTTATATAGTGGGGAGAGAGAGAGAGATCAAAAACATCCATCAAAACCCCTGACAACTTAATTGTGCTAATGGTAACTCTTTGTTATTTTAATGATTTCTTGCTTATACACATATACACACACATACAGATACATCATCTGTGTGTGTGTTTCTGTTTTGTTTTTTTCACAAACTGGTAACATCATGTATTCTGTGCTAAAATACAACGTATCAAATCTGTATTTACAACATACAAGCTTGATTCTGTATGTCAATTTACAGCTCACCAGCCCTTCTATGAATGTTTACTGTTGCTATGGCAACAAGTGACAGCAGACGTTAACAGCTGTTAGCTAGACCTGCCCAACCGTCCGAAAAACGAATAAAAAATTACAAATCAGCTATTTATACTTAAATAAAATTAACTACAACTACCAACAATTACACCAATTAAACAATTTCAGCCAGCACCAACCACCTCCTAAACACATCCTGTTCCATCCACTTTTCCATCTTTAAATGTATTACCGCTCACCTCGACAACCGTGAAATGTCGACACACCACTGACGTCTGTTGCTGACGTACCATATCATTTACTACACCGTCTTTGTACTAAGTGAATCAAACAAATGCACACCATTAGATATTTTATAGAGGGCCACTGTGCGGTAAATTACGGTAGATTTAAGACCTTAATTACTTATATTTTAATTTAAGGACCCGCAGGAACCCTGTGTCTGTGTTTGACTCCCTACAGCAAGTTTTATAACGATAGTGTAAAGTTCAAATGGTATTGCTAACCGTTACTTAAATTTTGTAAATATTTTCTAAATATTTCATAATTTTACTTTCCAATTATCTATCTTAGATGACAAAAAATAAATAGGGTAGATTTTAGGAGTATGTGTACAAAACATTTAAAAAAAAAAAAAAAAAAGAATCTAAACAGCCTGTGTATGGGCCAGAAATGAAAAAAAAAATAGTTACCTCATCCAGTTTGAATGAGTGTCTCTGTCTGCATCAATGTAATCACACTGGTCACTCCCTCTGCATATCTGAGAAATTTAGAAATGACAGGATTGTTTTTTGCTGCTGCTTCAACTGATAACATAAACTGTAATATCACAACTCCTATACTTACCACCCATGAATGAGCACTTTCTAGAGCCTTTTCAGAGCTGCTGACCTCTCCATCGAAAGGCCCAAAATGCATTCCAAGTGGAACAATCTGTCCCTGGTTAAAAACACCTAGTCCAGCTCCTGGAGTTGTTGATCTTCCTATAACTAAGCCTTGAGGAAGAGTAAGAAGAGCCCTCTGAGGAACTCCCATAGGTGTGGGAGAGTCATAGGTGAACAGTGGTGGACCGTGAACATCACACTGATCTAAGTACAGCTTATGGCAGGTTTCACAGTCTGTAGAAGACAGAAATGTTAGGTAAGAAACGACAAAATAGAAGTGGTAGGGGTAGGTCGGTGAACAACTGTATACTCAAATTTTATATACAGCAGTAATGATAAAAAGAAAACTTACAAAAATGCTTGTCATTAAAAGCATTTTCGTCCTGGCTCTCCACTGTTTCTATGTTGCAGACAGTCACAGAGCCCTGTATTTCTAAATTCTGGTCTTCACCTGATGGCAATCCTGTTGAGAAGCAATACATTTAATTCCACATTTATTATTAATGAAGGTATTTAGAGAGATGATAAACTCTGACAAATACCTGCTAAAATAAAAAAGGACTAGTAATCTAACAGATTTATAATGAGCACATCTTGCAAGTGGAGAATAAAAAACATTATCATCTTGAATCTGTGGCAGTCAGGATCATGGTGCTTTGAATTAAACCACTAGTTTGAATTTAAATGTTTGTATGTAGACATTGTAGTTACTCAGAAGACACTGCAGGCTAATACAGATCTAATTACTAATAAACATTTAAACTGAGAAGATATAAAATAAGGTTTATTATTTCTTATTTCAATTTTTTTCATGCAATGCATGTGAGCTTAGGCAGACATCATTAACAGGAACATGTCAGGGGTTGCACCAGTAGCATGATCTAAACACTGTCTTTACTGATCTCAACAGTTTACAGTTCATCTGTCAGGGCTCTGAGCCTCTGAGTGGACTGGCATGCAAACAGGAACTCAAGGCAATTCGACACTAAATTTTTTTTACATTTTAAACACTTTTTAAAAAACCTTTTAGTTTTACAGTGCTGGTGCTCTGTACTGATCCAATTACAGTCAGGACAAAAATCCCCCAAGTGAATCCTTCTTATATGGAGTCATTTGACCCCCCTGGTGAATTCACCTTGTTTTAGATACTGAAATATATAAACTAATTAAAATAAACATGGCAGCTTAATTTGTTTTAAAATTGACAATTTTGATTAAATTAACCAATAAACTACGCTACGCTCGATACGGAAATTCCTGACGCATTCCGAACTGCATGGCTAAACAGGGCGGGGCTAAACAACTTTCATGTAAGCTGTATTTCTTAAATTTGTAAAAAGAAAAAAGAAAACTTTTCTGACTATCTATTCTTACGTTAAGTTAGGAACTCTCTATTTGTGTGTGTGACACTTTCATTTAAGGTGGTGCTTAGATTTTAAGTCCACTTCAGAGCTGGTCGAGATTTAATTCTCTAGGCAGGGAAATCACTAGTAACTGTAATTATTATTACTACTGCTGCTGCTAATAATAATAATAATAATTATTATTATTATAACCGTAATTTCTTTCACTTTTCAATACATTTGAACAATACCATGATAATACTGATTATCTTGATAATTTGTTGCGATGATCGTGATATAAAATTTTATCATCTCTTATAATCGTTTCATCTCAAATATATATATATATATATATATATAGGGTTGGGCAGCATTGACATTTCATACTCTTTTATACATACAAAAATTATAACATTTATCTGTTATTATAACCATGATAATGTCTCTCTGATCACACATGACCACACAAAACAGAAGAATAACAACAGAATAAATAACAGGTCTGAACAAGGGAGAGGTCAGTGTGATCCTGACCTTCACTCAAAACACTGGGAATAAACCTGTGCTATTGTTTAATAAAGAAAAGCAGATTCGACAATTTATTCAGTGTTCTTGTTTAATTAGCCAAACTTGAGGAAGTTACAGAGTTAACAATATTACCTGCTGTACTACAAACACCAACAGTGGGACCTGTTTGTCTTTCTGTCTCATACAACTCCACACACGACTAGTCAACGGAATAGAAAGGTAGTTATTTGTACATGACGCTTCTTATTCTGAAATGACGGGGAGCAGTTCAGAGAAATGCCCCCTGTTCAGCACAAGCTCTCTCAAAATCATCCATCGTGAATGTGAAGTGCGGAGCGGCGTGCACAAACTAAGGTACACAATCATGCGCTGTGACAGCGTGCACGCAGATTCACCGTAATTGTGTCATTTTTGGCCTGTGCAGCCTTGCGTTAAGTGCAAAGCGTCAAGTATAAAATTTGTTTAATTACGGATGAATGGTATAAAGTTCCAGTGTTCAATGTACACATAAAGCAGCAATTAGGTGTTTTTTTAATACCTTCACTGTTTTTACATGACGTCACCATTTTTCAATACCACGATATACTGAAATACCGCCATACTGCTCAGCAAGGCAAACTTCATTCACATTCTTCTTAATTTGATGCCATTAGATTCTGCTTTTCCTAATTCTTCATCTGATTTACCCATCATCTTTTCAATCCAGACTTCTTACACCAAAATGATCAGTAAGGGGCCCTTTCTCACACTACCCCTAGATAGGTAAAAAAAATGTTAGTTATTACCATTTATTCAGTGTGTGCACTGGCTAGACATGTTGCTCCACATTAAATCACTGGGTATTTACTCACATATATACAATTGTACAGTCCACAAATGTATGCCACTGTTTAGTAAAATGGCTTTTACAAATCTATACAGCATTTCAATTGATATTCTGATAATTGCTATTTTTACAAACACATTAATAGTCTTTAAAGGTATGCCACTGTTCTTACATTCATGAATGGAGATACTGAAACCGAGTACTGTGAATGATGGAAATGTCGGAAACCACGAACAGTACTTGATATATACAGTAACAATATTTTTGCTTGGTTTTGAATAGGAATGTAGTTTAGTGAAGGAAACAGTACTGCAGTCTTCTTAAGCTGGTAGAACAATACCACTAAATGAAGTTATTGTGAATGTCCACTATCTCCCCAGACACTGACCTCACAGCACATCACTGCCACTCACAATGTGCTCACGTGCCCAGTCAGACACTAACACAGGTATAAATCAGACCATCATCAGAATTCGGTTACATTTTCTAAAGTGTCCTAAGTGATGGACCCACTCCTCTGTGAAACAGTGAGGTTTCATCTGATGTATAAACCTGCAGATCGACACAGAAATGGGTTCTGTAGCACTGTAACTGCCTCAAAGCATTAGTGCTGAACTTTAAACCAGGCTTATCTCTGAAGTGCTAGGCTCTGGTGGACTGTCCCACACACTCCCTCATGTCTTTGATCATGTGTGTACCAGGTCCAAACTACACCAGAGACACCTTCAGAGTGGTCCTCAGTATTTCAGCTATTGTGTAGGACAGAGATGTAAACTGACCCATCCACATATTCATCATCACTAAGAGATGAGGGCTTTATAAACTCCAGACTCGGAATTTCGGTTTCATTTACAGTTTTACTTACTAAGTTTGAGTAAGAAACTGTTAAATAAAGACAAACTGAAGTCCGTTCCGCTTCCCGCCAGTTTATTACAACACAGTTCACTAAAGATGATGATGATGATGATGATGATGATGATGATAAGGCCGCACGAGGCCACATACTCCTCCCGCGCGAGTACCGTCAACATAGTGTAGTGTCTCGCGCTCACCGGTAAAATCCGCTCCGAGTCCCGTTAGCACCGAATCACAATTTAAAGATGAAATATTTAAAAATGAAGACAAAAGTGTTGAGGACACCGAGCTGAGTTCATATGAGAGGGCCGAAACACAGGCCGGCCTCAGGCTTCATCTCACACTACATTAACGCTCTTCTGTCAGGACACCAGGTGTGCCAATCACACAATAACCTGTTTATTATTATATTCATAATTTTTTTACATTTTATAATATTATTATAAATATAATAACTTATCTGAATGTTTGGTTTAAGTAGGTTAACGAGGTAACTACT
>JAOVVF010000051.1:21738020-21753671 GCA_028565595.1 Duopalatinus emarginatus | reverse complement strand
ATTTGCCTGTTTCACAAAACAAAGAAAGACAGACATGTCCAGCCATCTACGGCCAAATCAGTTTAGAGTTGGTGCTTAGCAGAGTATACATCTGAAATAGGGGGTATGCTCTCAAAAGAAAGAAATACACAACAAAAATATTGAAACCAATCCTTTCATGGATGAGGAAGCTTAACAAGGTAACCAAGAGGTACGAAACAAATTAGATGATAAATAACTGTTTTTAGGGTATCTGAGGGCTGATTTAAAACACGGGTCAAAACCGAGCTGTTAACATAAGAAATAATAACAGAAAGCTAACACAAAAGGAAGGTTAAACGTGTGGAAATTTTTCTAAACAGCAAATGAAAGCTCCGGTAGACAAGTCCGTGATGGTGGGTGGAGAGGAAGAGAACATGATCTCCTACCACGCAAGCCAAATATTAAAGAAGAGCCGTATATGGGCGGTGAGTATTTGGTAAATGCCTGCCATAAATCATCTACAATACTTGATATCTGAATGTGTGTAGAACTTGTATGGAGGTAAAAAGAGGTATTTATTCTTTTGTTTGTTTATTTGTTTTATACAGAAAGTGCAAGCGCAAACAGAGAACTTCATCATCCTGGTTTAAGAAGCAGAAAAAACGTCATTCCGTTTCACAAGCCGGATATTAAACAGGAGCTGTCCGCTTGCATAGGTGAGTAGCTGCCAGCCATATACAGGCATAGATGTCTGTATAGTTGATATACAGAGTTGATGAATATAGTTCAACGTTTTTAGCTACATGAGCATTTATTTTTTAAAATGTAGTCCTACTCATAAATGAGTTACTAATATGCTTCAAGTCTCAGAGATTGCCAGATTTCTTTTTAAGAAAACTGTCCAAGATAGTGTTTTATTATAGCATTAAATGAATGTCAAGTGATTGGCTTACTGTTTATGCACACACTGGAATCTGACCTCTGAATTTAATCCATCCATATAATGAAACACACACACACTAATAAACGTACACACTAGAGAGCAGTGCCCTGACCCCTGCACTTGCCCTGGTCAAGGGCCCCATCCACACCACCTAGGTAACATTTGGTGGTTTGATTCACTTTGCTTTAGGGCACTTCAGTTGTGTCTTGAGGGTACAGGGGATCACCTTACCTTTGCAGGATTGTGTAAAATTATGTAACAAAATCCACAGGCAGCCTAAA
This sequence comes from Duopalatinus emarginatus, assembly GCA_028565595.1. Taxonomy (NCBI): domain Eukaryota; kingdom Metazoa; phylum Chordata; class Actinopteri; order Siluriformes; family Pimelodidae; genus Duopalatinus; species Duopalatinus emarginatus. Next base: position 21,752,486 of record JAOVVF010000051.1, on the reverse strand, counting down.
AGGAATGAATGAATAAAGACTAAAGATCAACCAATGAGATCAAATATTTTTTATAAATTGCAGAGATGACATTGTACTCTCACATTCAAAATCCAGTAAATAAATCATACAGCAAAGTTTTTTAATACAAAGTCTTTTATTGAGGCAGCCATGGCTTAGTGCTTAGGGACACAGTCTCGTGACCAGAAGGTCCCAGGTTCGATCCCTGTACTGAGCAAGACACACCAGAGGTTTCCTTGAGCAAGGCACCTAACTTTCCCAACTGCTCCTCAGGTGCCATGGTTTGGGGCTGCCCCCAGCTCCGGGCAAGTGTGTTCACTGGTGTGTGTGTGTTTCACTGCATGGATGGGTTAAATGCGGTGGTCACATTTCTCTGTGTGCAAGTTCACTTTCACTTTAATTTAAGTGCTTGCTGTAAGGAGCATGGTCATTCAAGTAGTCCTTAATCATTAGGTGGTCACATGACCATAGCGTGTCTGGACAACTGTTTCACAACACCTGTGTTAGTATTAAGACAGGTGATATTCTTAATATATCAAGAATATGATATATGGCCAAACGCCATAAATGGAAATGGAAACATGGTGACTTACCTAAACTCTCAGATTAGTCACTTTTCTGACACAGACTATCTTGTCCTTTTAACACATTGTCTATATTTTATTCTTGCCGGTTTAAACTTGGATTTTGTTTCGGTTTTGGTCGAAAAATATAGAAAAGTGTGCTTACTTGAGTGTCCAAAAGACACATCAGGCTGATTTGACCACACCTGACTATACCAAGCATTTTTGTTTTCAGGAGTCAATTTTAATTTGAAACAACACATACTGGAAATGATAGTTACGGATCTACAGACGCCAAGAATTGTTGAAGAAGATGGATTCCACCATTTCATGAAAGCCCTAAATCCCGATACTGATGCTGCACCAAGTGCCTCTGCAATGCGACAAGAACTGGGGAAAATGTACAATACCACAAAGAAGAAAGTGATGAAAGCGGTAACTAATGCCAAAGACCCGGTGCTTTCGGCTGAACTGTGGATCTCGAGCAAAGAAGAGTCCTATCTGACAGTAACATGCCACTTCATTGATGAGAACTGGCAGCTGAAATCCTACACGCTGGACACGGCTCAGCTTCTTGGCGAAGACACACCAGAAAATGTTCATCAGCAACTTTGGAGAATTTCAACTGAATGGGAGATCATGGAGAAAATTCAGGTGGTGGTCATCAATGTTGATGGAATGAAAAAGGCTAATCGAAATCCAAACTGGACGTACATACCTTGTTTCAGCCACACACTCAACAAAGTCATCCGAGAAGTTTTGGAAATCACTGATTGGAGATACCTGCTGAAAAAGTGCCGACATGTTGTTCAATTTTTCCACCAGGAAGAAGAAGGTACACTGTCTCAACAGCTGGCCCAGTCTTCTTCTTCTGACTGGCTTCCGACGCTTAATATGGTGACAAAGGTTTGTGAAATGTGGCCAAGACTTTCCCAAATCTCCAGGTACAAGAATGCAGCTCACCTTTGGCTCAATGAAAATGAAAGGATGTTGCTGGAAAAAATCAGGAAGGTGCTCACGGCTGTCAAAGACGTCATTGGGGAGATTGGGACATCCGGATACGTTTCAGTCTCCAACATCATACCTATACTGGACAGGCTTCAGTTGCGTCTGCAAAGGCTAATACAACAAGAAAACAATGTTGCCTTGAAGCTCAGAGAGAAATGCCAACACCACTTTGGACAAATCCGCCAAATTATGTGGTTCACTATTAGCACAGCACTGGACCCACGATTCAGAAGCAGTGTACTGAAGACTGATGCCAGGGAAAAAGTCAAAACAAAGATCATAGAAGAAATGAAGAAACAGGCAAGTCGAGCAAAAATGGATTATGAAGACGTAGTTCTGCAGTACATTACAAAAGAAGACGTCTCAGCAACTCAGAGTCTGCTTCAGTACTGGGCAGCCAAAAACATGTCTAAGGACTTGGCCATGGTTGCACACACATACTTGAGTGTGATCTCCACTGCTGTTCCAATAGAGCGGATGATGCATGAGGAAAAATCACAGCTTATTCTCAACAGGAGGAGATGCTTAGAGATGAAAGATATTAACATGATGCTGTTTCTGAATGCCAATTACCAAAAAATATAGCTTTTATCAGACAGAGTGAATGTGGGCATAGTGGGAAATGTCAGATTTCACTCTACAGCCTTTCAAACTACAGCCTTTTTTAAAAAAAAAATCTGTTTATATTCGTGTTTGTTTAGCTAATAATAAAGTTCTAGCAAGTCCCTTAATATAATTACAAATTGGAGAATAGAGAAAGATTTCATACCCCTTCTGACATTATTAGTATTTTTTTTAATACAGACATTTTTACAGCTGTTCACAGGCTTATTATAGGCCAAACAATTGCACACTTATTACTCAAGTAGTCATCCTCATAGTACTTGATAAGGCCATCATACTTAGACACTAGACCTGACTGTAATGTAAACAATGGGTTTATACTGATGTACTTGTTCTGATGTTTCTATAGCATGTTATTGTTTCTGAGATGTGATGTTCCACTTATACTACAGCAATGGTTATAATGTTTTATTTCTTTTATTATTATTATTAGTAGTAGTAGTAGTAAGATATTTTTATTATTATATAAGTTAAGTACAATCTTGTTGTCCTTCGTCCACCACTTTATCCTGGTCATGCCTATGGGGGATCAGAAAGCAGGTTACATGGCACCATTCGTGACCTTCATATTAAACATTGCAATAACTAATAATCCTTTGGCCTCATTCAGCAATTATATAAACACAGATTGGGAGTCAAAAGTTAAATATAATGTCAAAAAGAAATGCTGTCTTGAAATTTTTGCAGTTAAAATATAAGTATAAATAAAAATAAGTATAAGTAAAATATAATTTATACTGTAATTAATTAATTAATTAATTAATTAATTACAGTTTTTATGTACATAAAAAGTGAAATTATTGTGCATGGATATACAAATTATGTGAACAGTTTGTATGTCAAAACAATAATCCATATTTTATATATATATATAATATTTGTTAAGAAAGGTAAAACATGTCTGATTGTTACACAAATGAAATGCACCATATCTGACCATTACAACCATACCAGATTTATTCCCCTTTTGCTGTTATGATAAATGATAAAGACAGAGTGTGGCAGTGGGGATTTTAGCTTACTCACAAAAGCATTAGTGAGGTCAGGCACTGATGTTGGTCTGGCCATGTCCCAAATGTTTAGTAGGGTTAAGGTCAGGGCTCTGCAAGTTTTTAACCCTGGCTCACCATCTAAATGAACCTTTTGCCCTGTGCACAGATGCATTGTCATGTTGGAACAGTTTTGGATCTCTTAGTTCCAGTGAAGGAATATCTTAATTCTTTAAGAATTTTATGCAATGTTGTGCTTTCAAGTTTGTTGCAACAGTCTGGTGAAGGCTCAAATATGGTGGTTGGTTATGGTCAGGTGGTGTCTACAAACCTTTGAACATATAGTGTACATATATATATATTCAGATGTTAATTTGTTTAAAAATTATTTTTAGATGATAATTACTTTACAGGTGCTGTAGTTATAATCTGTGTCCTAATCATTTTTTTTTCTATGCAGTTCTAAATCATTTTCTACATTTTGTTTTACAACAAATTTTAATGGGCAAATATAGAAAACAAAGACAATAAAATATACAGGCTTGGAATGTAACAACATAATATTACTATTTTGTAGTTTTGTAGAATTAATATTCAGTAGAATTAATATTCCGTGTTTAATGGCAGTAATATTTATACAAATTACTGTTAGACTACGGAATAAAACATACAGATACACTGCTTAATAATACTTTCAGAATGTGGATACTAAATTACACATTAACATTTTTTTTTTACTGTATTGTTATTTACATCTGCATGGCATTTATTATCTTTTTATTCATTAATTGTTTGTCATATTAATTTATTTTATGAAGCGTTATTTTATATTAACATTTTAATGGCAAAGTTTGAGTTTTTTGTTTCTTTGTCTATAAAGAGAAATTTAAATAAAAAAAATAAGTAATTTCAAAATTTTTTTTTTTTTCAACATATACTGATATTGACCACTTGTACTGTATCATGATTTTGTGATTTTTTTTGTCTCTGCTTGAAACTTCAGTTATTGTAAGGAACCACCACATGATGGAGGCATAAACACAAATGAACCTCACAAACTTATTTCCATTACACTGAGCTGATCACGGTGCTAAGGTCTTAAATTTCAGTTTAAAATGTGTGTTAAACTATCTCAACCATCTTACTTATAAACGTTTGACGGTAACATTTAACATGTGGTTAATTATCATTTAGAGATCATGAAGACATTAAGGACCATCGAATAATTATCCTTCAAATGATATTATTATTATTCATTAAATAATTTTCCATTAATAGATTATTTGTGTGATTATTTATGTTGTTTTCAAAATGTATCACTGAAATAAAGAGGTAAAAACAATTTGATTCTCATGATGCATCTTCCTGTTAAACACGTAATACATAAATGTTTACAGGCATCAGGTCAACTATGGACTTTAACTCCCATCATCCCTCACAGACTACAACATATCACATGATCCTGTCACATGTCTTACCTGATCACTCTTACCTGCTTAGTGTTTCCTCTTGATTAGTGACCTTATTTAAGTTCTGACTGGTATGTCTTTGCTAAGTTTTAAATATAAATTTAAAAAATATAAATGTAAACAGGCCACAAGTTAAAACTAATTATAATAACAATATACACAATTTGGCTTAACTACTAGTAGTAATAGTAATTCTCAAGAAAAGAACCAAGGGTACCCTATATCAAGCACCAGAGGGAGCCATAGAGCCACACTGCCTTCAAAATGTTCACAAGACATTTATATCAGGAGTGCACCACTGGAGGGCTGTATTTTATTATTATATTACTATACTATACTTTTATTAGCCAAAGTATTTAACTAGACCATGTTTTTCATACCATAATAAATAAAAACCTAAATGTGAAACCCATCTTCCTGAAGAAGAGTCAGAAGACCCATGTGGTCTGTGCAGATTCTTATAATTTAATGATTTGCTAGGAAATGAATCTTTTTGATAAAGCCTGATCTCTATGTTTTACACAATAAAAAAGGGCAGCAAGAGGAAGTGTGTGCAGTCAAGAAAGCTTTAGTAAGCTGCACCACATTCAGACGCTGTCTCTCAAGCACATAAATGGACCTCATAGTAAATAAACAACCGGTTACAACTACACTACTGTTTTGACTGTCATATACACTGTGGCCAAAAGTATGTGGACACCTGACCGTATGTGGTTCTTCCCCAAGCTGAGGCCACAAAGTCGAATGAACACTTGTATGCTTTAAAATTCAATGCCGCTGTGCATAACGTGAGCTCCATGAAGACATAGATTTCAAGAATGAGTTTAAAAGCAGCTGAGAGGCCTGCACAGGGCCCTGACTTCAACCTTACTGAACACATTTGGAATGAATTAGAATGCAGACCGTGCCCAAGGACTCCTCGCTCCCCAAAGCTGTGTCCAAACAATGGAGGTTATACACACACACATGCATACATACATACATGGCCGTCATCGATTTGTAATGGTTGGCTGCATGGATAAGTCAGGTATTCGCTGTACTCATGGTGTTCTATGGGAGAAGATAAACCTCAGCAGACACACTCACACACACACATTCACGCACCCATTCACACCTACGGGCAATTTTGAGTGACCAATCAACCTGGCATGCATGTCTTTGGACTGTGGGAGGAAAACCGGAGGACCCACATAGAATGGCCCGGGCCTGGAATCTAACCAGGATTGTCTTGCTGTGAAGCGACCACTATACTACAGTGGAGGTTATTATAACAGCAAATAAGTGGCTGAATGCAAATATGGGTGTGATTCTCAGATGTTTACATACATTTGGCCATACAGTGTATAAATGCATATTGTTGGTGGTGTATGAATTTTAGGGAATGTAAGCAGGTTAAATATAGAGACTAATAGGTGATTTAAAGGGAGCAATGACAAAAGAGGGAAATGTCTATATGTCTACCTGTGGCCTGGTGACCTTCAAAATAAAACAAAGTAAAATTAAATTAAATTAAAATTAAAATCTAAATTAAATTAAATTAAATTAAATTAAATTAAATTAAATTAAATTAAATTAAATTAAATTAAATTAAATTAAATTAAAGCAGATGCAGTTTTGACAGATATTGACAGGTTACTGCACATATACACATACAGTAAAATGTGTAGCCTGTTACATTTCTGTTCTGTTTACTTACTTAAAAACACAATAATATGACTAGGTGATAAATAAAGCTATAAATAGATTAGAATTTTAAGTGCTTTCAGGGACTGAACCCTACGCCATGGTAAATATTTATTTAGAAATATTGGCTATCCGAATGATTCCACACAGCTTTGTAAACAGTGCATCTGAGGTTGCCTAATGCTGTATTATTTTACCATAAGATACAGTGAAACGTGATCCTACAAACTTACCTCAACAAATTTCACATCGAACTATAAATCCACAATATTTGCCGGGTTAAGATTTTCATACCTCATATAAACAAGACCAGTTCTTCGATATTTCTATGTACCACCACTGGCCTTAGTGTCCACTGACTCTGCCAGATGTTTGATTGGAAGTCCTTCTGTCTCTTAAGGCTTCTGGTTATTAACATGTAGACATTTTTGGTGGTGTTTTACTCCGTAGTCTTGCCGAAATTATTCAGTCAATTTAGCAAATACGGTACATGGAACAACTGGACTACTTGGCAGGACCAAACCTGGGCTTCTGTATCCATTCCACATGACTATACATCAACAATTTTATATAGTAAAAGTACTTTTTTTACTATATGGTTTATTTAATTTTTGTTATCCAACTTTATTTTATTTCTGTGTGATATTTACAGATAAACAAACACTGTGTAGATTAACAAGCTTGCATTTTTTTGCACACATACAATCCAATGCTTTTATCACCTAATGTATGAAAATCATATCTGCACATTATTTTACAAACGTTAATGAACTGATTTTGTAGTTCTTTTTTTAACTGACCACAAACACACCAGTTATTTGTGAGCATTTTTTTTCCCATTGCGACTCTTCATCAGAATTCATGTATTCTCAATATCTTGTGTTGTATATCATTTATTAGATTAGCCACTATCATTGTCTAAAGCGGAAATTACATGTTCACTGAACCTGAGCACGTACTACAGGCTGGTGCCCATTCATCATAATACTATTTCGTATGTTTCTCTATTACTGATCACCCAAGCATCAATCCTTTCCCAATGGTATTGTCTCTAATTCAACAAACCCAGATTAAATACACAACACAGCTGCATATAGAAACCGATACTGAGCGACGTTTGTAAAGGAAATAACTGAAATATCGATGTAACTGAAGGTTAGAGCCATGTAGCATCAGTAAAATGACTCCACATGTAATGTAGAAATGAAAAATTGTTTGATTAAAAACCCTAATGCTATTTTACCCAAGGCTGTTGTGCTATTGCAGTCTGTGATTTGCTGGTGCCTAATGCTTGCTATAATGTACATAGATGAGTAATAAATTATTCATTTTATTATTAGGGCTTATTGCACGTTATTACGATTACGTGTGTAAGTCGCAGCTCTGGATGGTGTTCAGACTCATTTTATTCAGATTCGTTTAATGATGGCGTGTTTCAACAACATCGTTCTTCATTTTACAAATCTGTCCTTCTACAGGTCCTTCCACAGTAAAGTATTAAGGTCATTTAAAAACCAGAGGGTTTTTGCAAGCCAACATTGTGTCGATTGAAAGCTATGTTCTGTTTACCTTATGTGGACAATGACCTCATTTTTTTCACTGATAGATATGAACTAACAGTTACAGGTGAATCGCACACAAACACAAAGCAAGAAATGGGGTTATCTACAGCGGTTGAGTGACATGTCCATCCATATCTCCATGTATCTTCATGGCTGTGGTCTCTTGTTAGTGGAACAATCCGGTCTCATTAAAATATGTTCAAAATCTGTGTTCAGAGTAGGGGTAGTGGTCCACTAGAATATTACAAATGGTCTTTGAACGTATGGTTACATGAACAGATGGATTATCCATTCCCATGCATTTTATTGGGTCTCCTGAAAAGTCTCGAAGTATAGCAGTGTTGTATCTTTTATCCAGCCAGTTGCACCAGCAAAGTGCAAGTCAATCATAGATTAGGGTGTAAAGTTCATCTTATCCTTATGTTCGGAGTTGCAACCTACTAAAGTAAAATAGTGCTACGGTGAATTTCAGTTGCAACTTTGACTGTGATCTTTAAATAAAAAAAAATATTCTCACATTTAATGATGTTTCACGTCAATCCACAGCACCAACCAAACGTTAACAGAAAATACAAAATGTTCAACATTTGCTGTGCACGTTTCCTTACAACAGCATCAGTGTAGGTTACAATCTACAAAAGTAAAGTACTTAACGTGAATTTCTCTATACGTTCTTGTTTCTGTATATTTCATTTGGATGTGCATTTACTCATTCATTATGGTTTGTGGAGTGCAATGTCTCTCAAGGTGCCGAAGGTTGCTTAGCAACAAATTTCCATATGAATCAATGGGATTTGAGTGAACAATTAAGAGAAGAGCCAATCAGAATTACAAACTGGAGCATTACATAACAAAACGTAACGTTGTAAATGAAAGTGAACTATTTGCCTACTGTGCTTCAAAAGGAGGAAAATGACCTCTGCATTTAACCCATCCGTGCAATGATACACACACATAGACACAGCACTGAACACTAGGGGGCAGTGAACACGCATGCCCGGAGCAGGGGGCAGCCCCAAACCATGGCTCCCAGGGAGCAATTAGGGGAGTTGTGTCTTGCCCTGTGCCGGGATTGAAACCTGGTCACGAGACTACTAGGCCACGGCCGCCCCAAAACATGACCAAAACACTATTAACAGCTCATCCACAGTGGACAGTGTTAAGTGTACATTTTTAAATATAACTTAAGCAAGGGTGTATCTTTTAGTTGTTCATAAACTCAAACATAGTCCTGATACATATATGTTGGAACAAGCTAAAGAACGAACTTATACTCTGCTGAGGCAACCGGCTTCTGATTATCATTTACTTGTAAATCCAGATCTCCGGCCCAGTCCTAGATGCTCGTCTGCAGTTCACCATTAAGCAGGGCAGCATTTTGAGTCTCTGTGATTATGTCATTGACCATCCGTGTCCTGTCCTGCCGGCTGTCACTCCGTTCAATTTCGTCCAGGCCACCCACCTTCTTGAGGCAAAGAACATTCTGAAAGCTCTTCTTGAAGTTATCCGACAAGAATGCATAGAGAATGGGGTTGGCACAGCTGTTGGCGTATCCCAGGACCACTACGAAATCGAAGGTGCTCTTCAGCACCGGAGTAGGGACAAGCGTGCCGGTCACAGATGCCACATTAAACAAGAAGAAAGGTAACCAGCAGAGAACAAACACGACCACTACGATGGATACCATGCGTGTCACTTTGCGCTCAGAGCGCTTACGTTTGCTGGAGCAAACCCTCACACCTGAGGACTTCACCTTGATCACGATGAGCAGGTAGCACAGGCAAATAACGATAAGAGGCAGAAAGAAGCCCACGAAAAACGTATAGAAGATGAAGGCAGTGTAGTAGGTATTTTGAGGTTCTGGCCACAGCATAGTACATGTCTCTGCCTCATTCTTGTTAGTGTTCAGACCACTGAAGATGATTATGGGCAAATTAACCAGCAGCGACACCCCCCACATGGCAAGGCTGATGGTTTTGGCCACCCGTGGCTTGCGCCATTTCGTGGACTTGATTGGATGAACCACTGCAAGATACCGGTCAATGCTCATCACAGTCAGGAAGAAGATGCTGGTGAACTGGTTCAGCGAGTCCATAGTTAGGACAATACGGCAAATGGCAGCGCCGAAAGGCCAGTGAAGCAATGCTAGCTGAATTGCAATAAAAGGCAGGCTGAGCATGCACAGGACATCTGCGACAGCCAGGTTCAGGATATAGATGTTGGTGACAGTCTTCATCTTAGCATAGCGAAGGATGACGTACATGACCAGCGCATTGCCGCAGAGTCCAACAGCACACACCACGAAGTACATAAAGGTGATAACGACCGAGCTTGTCTGGTCAAAAGCAGGGTGAGTGGTGTTGTTGTGAGGATAATAATCTGGGGTATAGTCAGACTCATTGACAGGGAAGAAGCTGTCATAAAGAAGTGGCTCCAGAAAGGAAAGGTTAGGGGGAGCAGGGAGAAATGTCCATGACTCCATTTTTACCATGTGTCAGTTCAGGGGAGCTTTTTGCTTTTATGATATCGGAGTCCATACCATCATGTTGAACCTGTATGCAGACGTAGAGAAAAAAAATTATATTAGTAAATTATACAAATAATGACATTTAATGATATCTTCTAAATGCTACTGGTAAACATTAAGCATCTCTAATTTAAAGATACTAAATAAATGTACTGGATCTTATAGAGGAAAATGGTTTATTTGTTAGAATCTTTCCATAAAATAATACATTTTTTATTTATCAAAATGTATCATTGATCAAAGGGGCTTGTAACGTAACTCAGTCCAAAATATAAATTACTTACTATTCAAGCAGCACATCCTGATGATTAAATAGTAACGACAGATACCGAGCACATTTGCGAGTGTATTTATTTTTCGGGTAACTTGACACTTTGGACATGTAGGACTTTACCCAGAGTGTCTGATCTCTTCAGCAGTGTGGGCGCTCGCTTGCCGACAGTGCTGTTTCAAATGTTTGTTTATAATTGATTTACTCTGAGCAAACCAGTCAGGGTGAACTGGGATTTATGTGATTGTGTGCCAAAAATGCTGAGGCGGAATACATTTTCACAACCACCTGGCAGATCTCGATTCATTTAGAGTCTAATTATATACCATCACTTAGATGTTACGTCTGAGATGTTACAGTTAATCACTAAATTATGAAAGGAGTATAGATAACTGACACCACTGTATATACTGACAGTGTAATGCAGCTCGTCAGAGTCAGACTACCCCTCATGCTTGTTCATGGACATTTGGGTAGGAATTAATCTCAGTTTCATTTAAAAGTAAAAAAACAGACTAAATGACAGACTGAGTGTGCAAGTGTCTATTGTAGTATTGAATCGACTGACATGGTTACACCAAACACCTGCATTACAGGTAAGATATACTGACACGGTCCTTTTTTAATTCCTATATAAAGGGTCCTATAGGGATTGTAAAAGAAATTTAACTTGATATCTATGATATCAATATTTTTATTGTTGTTATTATTAGTTTTATTTATGTTTATTTATTTATTATAATGCTCTTAATAAAGCTGTTAATGCTCTCACAAACACTTTTCCCTTTTCTGCTATTTACAGACCTACATTTCATTTATGTCTGTTAAAATAGCTTGCACTGATTCTACACTTCAATGTTGTCATGTAAATATATATTACCAATCATATGGTACATTCTCAGATTTGAAACAGAGAACAAAATTAACATAATCTATTGAATTAAATAATTTTATTCTCATTGGAAAGTCTGGATTGAATTTAAAAATCAAAATGATGGACTCTATATGTATTATTATTATTATTATTATTATTAATATTACTATTATTACAGTTAATGCTTTCTCAGAAACATTTTTCTTTTTTGCTATTTATAGGCATACATTCCATTTACATCTGTTAAAACTGTTTGTATTTATTCCACACTTTATTGTTGTTGTGTAAATATATACGACTAATCGTACGATACTTTCAGATTTTAAGCAGTGAACAAAATGAATATTATCTGTATAATTAAATAATTTTATTCTCATTTGCAAGTTTTTATTCTCATTTGTAAGTCTGCATTTATTATTATTATTATTATTATTATTATTATTATTATTATTATCTTTATTTTATCTTTATTCACTTTTCCTCCTTTTTCTTTAAATTTAAACTTAGATAAAAAATAATAATAATAATTTCATTGTCCTCTGATGACAATGATCAGAAAAAGTCTGAGCGTATATATTATATGATTATTATTATAATAATTATTATTCTTTACCTCTGACGCAGTAGATCTCGTGTTAAGTCCTCGGTCATCATTCCGTTCAGTGCACACATCATATCTCCGTGTCTTCTCTCACTCGGTCCACTCACATGTCCGTGGATTGACATTTTACTTCACCTTACCGATCATCAGTCACTGTTAAACTTCCCAAACTGCTGATGTAGAAAACCGTTCTGGATCTTTTCCTGGAAGACAACCTCACTGCTCCGCTCTGCTTCAGGAGAGACTCATCCAGTAAAATTCCTGGGCTGTTTGTGGAGATCAGCGTTCACACACACACACATACACACACATACTCACTCACTCACACACGCACCACCTCGAGCAGCGTATGCGCACAAACGCGCACAGACGCACAGACGCGCACGCACGCACGCACACACGCACCCCGCCACCACTTGCAGCTCTGTATTCCACGTGCAGATGGAGCTGCAGTACTTCAGACCCTCCACACACACACACACACACACACACACACACACATTAATAAAGAATAATTCCAGGTGCCTTCATCTCCTCCTCTCCCATCACAGAGGCCAAATCAATTAATCCCAAATACAACCTCGGATAAGGAACCTTGAGTTTTGCATTAGTGGGAAGATGAAATCATGAGGTCAAGGCACGAAGGCACGATTTGCTAACACAAGCCAGGCTTTGGCACGCTGTGTATGCACGATGTGTAGAAACAGGAGAAAACATGCGTAGGAATCATTATGTGTCGCTTTAGTAATCTGACTCATAATCTGCATAATCTGTGATTGGAGTTAATTTCCATTCTTCAGTAACACAGGGCAGTTTAAGAGCAGGTTTTAGAAAAAAACTGGTGCACGAGTCTAACACTAACTGCAGATATATGGTGGGACATGGACGCTTGTGGAAGTAGGACATGGACGCTTTTATCTCCTTCAAGAAGGTCTCAACTCTCAGTAACACTCCTATGGAGCTTCATGTTGTGTTTCTTTGTGCACAAATGAAACAGTAGTTGCTGTTGGACCTGGCTTAATATGGCCTAGAGTTTATAAATGAGAGATTAAGTGTGAGTATCCTTGTGTCTGTATTGTCTTTCATGTGCTTACAGCTAGCTCTATGCATCCCAACACATTGAAGCAACAGCTCCTAACTCCGGGTAAAGTGTGTTACTATTGTCCTGTTGAAAAAGGCCTAACCTGGATAAGAACTGGTGTAACTCATCAGTAAGGAGGCACTCATAGATGTGTTTGTAGATGTACCAGGGGTCTGATTAAATGCCAGATAAACTCACCCAATATTCTTATGAAGCTTCTATAAATTCCATGTCTATCGCTTTATATAGACACAGTTGGACGCGACCAATGGGGTGCATAGGTGGCGTTGCGATGTATTTTGCCTATGATCAGTTTGACCAGTTTTTGAGGCATTGACATGGTTTATGGTCATCCAGGTGCCTTCCAGCTAGTATGGAATAGAATACAGAACCGCCTGATGAAGCTGTCATTAGATATTAATCAATGAAATAAAATATATACCAATTTCATGAAATCTTAAAAAATCTTTAAAAGGAAACATTTTATAGGCATAAAATAAAAACTGTTTGGCAGACGTTTTCCAGTTTTAGACTCAAGCTGTGGGGGAAATTTGAAACCTGTTGGGCCACGTCACCAACATTTCCCCACTGCCTAAAATTGGATCCACATTTGTCCAACCATTTTAATTTTATTTGTGTGTATCCTTATTTCTGAGGCACCCTGTCCATGAATTTACTTAAAGATTCTAAAGAATGACTGGACCACAACCACTACTGGCTCATGCTTCATCTTCCTGCCTGCTGTTTATGAACAGTCTGACTTTTTCACTAGAATGCAGCCATTATAAATAGTGTGTTTAGTATGTTTGTATTATCATAGCTTTTCTCTTTGCATAGATTTTCCCTGCTGTATGGTAATTGCCCAGTTATGCATGTAGTTGAGTTTAAAGGTGGCTGAGATGTGGCATCATTCCATGTGGAATGTTGGCCATAAGTAAATGCAGATGTGGCCCAGATTTGGGCCATACCTCGTAAGCTGCTTTGACATGTATATATTGTACTAAGCACAATGTTAAATTCTGTTCTGTTCCATATTCTTCTTATACATGCCAATCAGGCATGCAGGGGCTGGAGCCAATCCCAGCATCCTAGGTGAAGCCAGGGTGGTTGGTGTGGTACAGTGGTAACATCATTGGTTCCCATGTGAGAGACCTGGGTTCAATTCCCGGTCTGGACAGCCAGTCTGTGCTACACCAATAAGGGTCCTTGGGCAA
>JAOVVF010000051.1:21683067-21694328 GCA_028565595.1 Duopalatinus emarginatus | reverse complement strand
GAAAAGATTTTTGGGGTAATCTATTTAGCACTGGACAAACGCCCAGACTGCTTTTTTTACGCCCAGACTGCTTTTTTTACGCCCAGACTGCTTTTTTTACGCCCAGACTGCTGTCACAATTTCAAGGTTTTCCTGGAATTCTTGTAGTGACGGTCCACCCTTGAAATTCCCTTATACCTCAGGAATGCTTTGATCTATCTTACAAGCCCCGACTATTAAACCGGGTTGAAAATCAGTTAAATTGGGATAACTTGCCCTTCTTATAATAAAACCAGCTCTAGAAGCTTCTACAGATGTTTGTCTCTTTACATACTCTCTAGCGGACACAAACAATGACGTGCGTAGGTGGTGGTGCTATGGATTTTTTTCCATAGGCTTTCATAATCTCCACCAGTGTATAAATATCGAGCTTATTATTATTCAAGACCATTTCTCAGACGGCTTTGCTAGCAAAACAGCGGCCATGACGGCTGAAATCCAGCAGCAGGTTGCCATTAATTACGCCGTACTCCATGTTGTAATTATGATAAGAAGCATCATAATCCAAGAACATCTTGATGACCTGCACCTTAGAAATCAGAAATAGGGGCAAAATGCTCAAGATGGTGACAATTTCACATTCTTTCAGAGTGATGCCATGCTGCACGTAACCTGGCTTGCATCTATCGCACGTGTCTAAACTGAAGTTGTACCTTCGACCGTCTTTTACACTGACGTGATTGGTATCGAAAAGGACACTGAAACACTCATTGACCACTGTGTTTGTACAAAAAGAGGAATTTGAGCTCCACGTTTAAGCCATTCGTTAATGCAGTGAAACACACGCTAGAGGGCGGTAAAAAACACTTGCCTGGAGCGATGGGCAACCTTATAAACGGAGCCAAGGGAGCAGTTGTTGGGAGTTAGGTGCCTTGCTCAAAGGCACTTCAGACATGTCTTGTAGGCATTGAGGATCAAACCAGTGACCTCCTGGTCCCAAGGCTGGTTGCTTAACCACTCACCCACAGCTGTCCCCTAAATCTAAACAAATGGACACAGTGGTGATGCATGACAGCTACATATGTCCTTACTGACATTGGATTATAGGATTTAGGTACCAATAAGCAGAACCGGAGTATTGGTTTTGGATTCAGTTGTAACCGAGTTTTGGTCTTCCATCCTAGAACTGAGGGAAATACAGAGCGGTTTGATGCGGCTTCACAGCACACATGACCTCAGGCTGGGGCACCTATCAACATGACAAACACACACCCAGCGCAATGCTGAATGTCCATGACTTTAAAACATCTGTAAAGAAACCTGAAGATGGACGTTTATAGATGCTCCCACCCAATCAGGTTGAATTTGAGAGGTCTCAAAGTAGAGACGCGAGTCCATAATTACTGCTAAAGGTACCTTTAGAACATACTGAATAAAGGGTCTGAATACTTTGTTTTCTCAAAGCATTTTTTGTTTTGATCTGTCATTATGAAAGTGAAGTGAAAGTGAAGTGAACTTGAGCTCCATATATAACCCATCAATGCTGTCAAACACACACACTAGTGAGCAGTCTAGACCAAAATGTGGGGCAGCCTTTATCCACGGTGCCTGTGGAGCAGTTGAGGGGTTAACATGCCTTGCTCAAGGGCATTTCAGTCATGTATTGTTGGTACTGGGGACAGTCTTCTGGTCACAAGGATGGTTCTCTAACCTTGAGCCACACCTGCTTTCCACTCTGGGGAGCGTGAATTAATGGCTAATGTAATATTGGACACTATATGTAAGTATACAAAAGAAAAAAAATAAGTCACAGGGACTGAATACCTCCTGATCCGGCTGCATGTTAAATGTGTTAAGTCAGCATTACATGAGAATACAGTATGTTGGTAAATATCAGAAAGGATTAAACATGGATTCTTAACAGATCTGGAATTTTTATTTCAAGATGACCTGCTGTCTTATCTACCATGTCCTCACTTTAGCGACACAGCTGCTCGTGTTTCTTTCTGTGAACATTTCAATTTTGTTTTTGCACACTGTAGAAGATACTGACGTGTGTGTGTGTGTGTGTGTGTGTGTGTGTGTGTGTGTGTTTTTCTCTTCTTCCAGAGGGCCTGGCGGTTGGGGTGGGTTTTGGAGCTGCTGGAAAAACCTCGTCTGCTACATTTGAGAGTGCCAGGCAAGTCCCCAGCAGTTTCCTCTTACATTTTCCTTCAGGTTATTATTTATTTTAAGACAATTTATACCCAACGCTGTTACATTTCCAAATTTCAGAAGGTGTGTATTAATGTTCTATAACAGCAGCTCTAGCAGTAATTCTTCCGAAAGGCAAATTACATGTTTACACTGGGAAAACTGGTACACCAGTTTAAAAGTTGGTAGGTTTCCCCCACAGGGCATAGACTGCCTGAGCTTGTGGAAACATTCTGTAGACAATCAGCACTGTACTTCCTGCAGAATGGTCCGCAAATCTGTCGTATTCCGAAATGTAGGGTTTTTGTTCCACAGCACGTCACACAGCATCCCAGATGCCTTCGATAATGTTGAGATCTGGTGACTTAAGTAGGAATGGTCAAAACCCCAAACTCACACCAGTGTTCCTCTAAGCATAACTTGGCATCTCTAGACATGTGTGGTGGCACAGTGTCCTGTTGGAGGAGGCCAAATCCATCAGAATGAATGCAGGACACGAACCGGACGTACCAGGGGTCCCAAGGAATGCCAGCTGAACAAACCCCATTCTATTATTTGTTTTTATTTTTTTTTTGAGATGTAAAAAGAGAACATAGAGCAAATCCATATGGATACAGAGGGAACGTGTGAAACCCTGCACAGACAGTAACTGAAGCTTAGGGTCACTAGAAATCTGAGGCAGATAGGTTTAGATGTTAAACACAGGTGTAGAGCGGAGCTGTAGCGTCCATCACGAGAGGTGAGCTGGTGTTAAATAGGTCAGACTAAGACGTCGGCGTTTGACCTTACAGTGTGTTTGACATTTAGTCCGTAGTCCCTTTAATTAATAGGAAATAAAAAGCTCTCAGTTACCTTGTAGATCAGAATCAAGAGCATATCACACGTTGCCCCAGAACTGTTTTTATTTTTTAAATATCAGGAGCTTCTACATATATCATATGTAAATATGCACTGACATGTCAGTAAAACCTATGCAAAATGCATAGCAATGCCAACTACACACCTCATTGGTTGTGTCTGCAGGTGCGCATGTAAAGTCTATGGTGGCTTCATAATGTAATGGGGTTTGTTAAGTTGGTATTCCATGGGACCCCTGGTACATCTAAAAACGTCTCTGACAGGTGAACACTATGTGCGTTCGTGTCCTGCATTCATTCTGATGGGTTTGGCCTCGTCTAACAGGACACAATGTTTAGAAACGGCAAATTATGGTTAGAGGAACACTAATCTGAGTTTTTCCATTCACACCCAAGTTACTAGATCTCAGAATTGTGGACCGTTCTGCAGGAAGTATAGTGATCATTGCCTACAGAATATTTCCACAAGTTGTGGAGTCTATGCCCTGTCGTATTTCTGCAGTCCTACGCTCCAAGCAAGTATTAGACTGGTGTACCAGTTTACAAAAAAAGGCTTACTATAAATAAAACAAATGATTTTAAATTTGGACAGGGCCAAACCGTCCATGCAGGTTCTAGTATATTTTTGGCAATGAAATAACCTTACAGTTCCAGGATCCTTGGTTTGATCTTAAACCAGAGTAACTGTCTGTAAAGGCGTCTCACATTTTCCCAGCTGGGTTTCCTCTGGGTTTTCCAGTTTCTTCCAAACTTCCAAAAACATGCCTGTAGATGGACTGGCTAAGACAAACTGGCCCTAAGCATAAGTGTGTGAATGTGTGTGTTCATGGTGCCATGTGATGGAGTGCTGTCTCATCTGGAACTTAGCCACCATAGTTCCCAGGATAGGCCCGAGACCTACCACAGCCCTGGTCAGGATAAAGCAGTTATTGGGGGTGATTGAGTGGTTAATGCCACCCAGTGGTTTATTAAGATAAACTAAAGGCACCGTTCTAGCTTTATAGCCCAAACTCAATGTGTCAAGTGCCAGCTGAAATCTGATTGGCTGATAGCAGTCATTTCTATTACGTAGATTATTAGAAGGCTACTCTGAGA
Organism: Duopalatinus emarginatus; assembly: GCA_028565595.1. NCBI lineage: Eukaryota > Metazoa > Chordata > Actinopteri > Siluriformes > Pimelodidae > Duopalatinus > Duopalatinus emarginatus. Next base: position 21,690,204 of record JAOVVF010000051.1, on the reverse strand, counting down.
CGTCCAGATGTGCAGCATAGATAATTGAATCTCATTTGGTCTCAGCTGGTCCTGAGAAACAATTAACGGTACATTTAAAACTAGAGCTAGGTGCGTTTCCTGAAGATACTGCGAGTGTGACTGCAGCTCAGTTAGCATTGGCAGTTAGCATAAGCACTTAGCATTAAGACAAACGTTAGCATCAGCCATTAGCGTTGCCTACTAGCACCAGCAATTAGTATTATCAGTAAGCATTAAGACAAACGTCAGCATTCGCCATTAGCGTTAGCAATTGGCATTAGCCATTAGCATTAAGACAAATGTTAGAATCAGCAATTAGTATTAGCCGTTAGCATTGGTTGTTAGCATTAGCCGTAAGCATTATCAATTATCATTAAGACACACGTTAGCATTAGCAATTAGCATTAGATGTTAGCATTAGCAATTGGCATTAGCCGTTAGCATTATTAATTAGTATTAGCATTAAGACGAATGTTATCAGCAGCAATTAGTATTAGCCGTTAGCATTATCAATTATCATTAGGACAAACATCAGCATTAGCAATTAGCGTTAGCGGTTAGCATTAGCAATTGGCATTAGCCGTTAGCATTAGCAATTGGCATTAGCCGTTAGTATTAGCAATTAGTATTTACATTAAGACAAAGGTTAGCATCAGCAATTCGTATTAGCTGTTAGCATTATCAATTAACATTAAGACAAACATTAGCATTAGCAATTAGCGTTAGCGGTTTGCATTAGCAGTTGGCATTAGGCGTTAGCATTAGCAATTAGTATTAGCAGTTAGCATTAAGACAAGTGTTAGCAATTAGCCCTAGCATTAACACAAAAGCATCATTAACAATTAGCATTAGCAATGAGGTGCAGTGTTTTGTATTTAGCATCGCTGAATTAAAACTATGCATTGTGTACAACATGTGAGTTTACACTTGATGTGCCAGAAAAACTGGTACACCAGTCTAGGACTTGGTTGGTTCCCCATGGGACATGAACTCAGAAGTGTTCTGTAGTCAGTGAACACCATATGTTCTGCAGAACGCTCCACAGTTCTGTTGTACTCGAGGTGTAGGGTTTCTGTGTTCCACAGCACGTTGCACGGCATCCCGTACGTGCTTGATAACGTTGAGATCTGGTGATTTAGGTGTGAATGACAAAAGCCCAAATTCAGACGAGTGTAAATGTAATAATTATATAAATAATTATAATTCTCTAGAAAAAAAGGAGAAACACACACACACACACACACACACACACACACACACACAGAGAGAGAGTACCAGGGGGTCCCATCGAATGCCATTTTGAAGCCTCCACCAACAGATGTATTTTGCACAGGCTCATCTGTACCAGTTATTCAGACACAGAAACATTACAACTGCAGACTTGCACATGTGAATATAAAGTGCGACCTGTAACCGCACACAAGTCTTAATATGATCAGGAATAATGAAGACACGAAGCCTTCTCCGGTGGTCCTGTCCTAGCATATCATGTGTAGTGATGTGTTTACACTCTGTTGTGTGATGCTGCCACCCAATGGCCAGGCACAGTGTTAAATACGTAAATACTGTATAAACGTGGGTCTAATGGCGTGACGGTGGGTCTAAAGACGTGAGCAGGTAGGTGTATGTATGAGAAAGAGAAACTGTGTGATATAGCGTGCGTGTCTAAAGATGAAGTGCATATTATATGACGTAGCAGATCCTTGCATCATTAGAGCACACACTGCATAGAAGTGTGTGTGTGTGTGTGTGAGAGAGAGAGTTAGTGAGTAAGAGAGAGAGAGAGAGAGAGAGAAGCACAAGTGTTCTTTTGTCTCAATAAATTTATGCTAGAGTAAGAGCATTGTCTGGAATGGAGCTGTGTGCACACATGTTGCAGTTATTATAGAACAAGAAAGGAGTCTTTGTCACAATGACTGTCTGAAATCCAGCAACAAGGGACACAGAGAGAGAAAGAGAGAGAGAGAAAGAAAGAGGGAGAGAGAGAGAGAGAGAGAGAGAGAGAATGGGGATAATTCAAATATCCCTATTTAAATACTCTGAAGTACCAGAAAAACTGATAAACCAGTCTAATACTTGGTAGTTCCGATACTTATGGTTAAAGGCTCAGCACCACCTAATATGAAAGTGTCAAACACACTAACACAGAGAAATTTGAGTACCTAACTTGTGATAATCGGTAGTCAGAAAACGTTTTACAAAATCAAGAAATACATCTTAAAAAAAGACACTTGTTTAGTCTCACCCTTGTTTAGCCAAGCTGTCGTAGGCGTCGCACGTGTGACGTACGTGGTGGACAACTCTAGTAGATGCAACTCACGGTAATGCAAAAAGTGGTCTTAAATGTCCTTATGATATCCAGTCAGCCCCACTTTCACTGCAGATTCATCATCATCATCATCATCAAGTTCAGAAATATCATCAGAATCTGAAGATCCAGCACTGGGCAATTCCCAGTCCAAGTCAGTCATAATGGTGATTTACCGCTGCGCTGTTGACTGTTGTCCACCGGTGACGTCACACGCAACGTCGGGAATTTATGTAGCAAGCTCTGGGTTTTCAGTCAATTTAATTAACATTGTCAATTTTAAAGCAAATAAGGCTGCTATTTTCATTTTAATTACTGTCTATATATTTCAGTATCTAAAACAATGTGAAATCACCAGGGGGGTCCATAAGGTGGTGTTTAGACTGAAGTGCCCACATTTGTTGAAATGAGTCGCTTCAGCAGATTACAAAAAGACTGTAGCACTAGGGCTGTGACAGTATGTATGTATGTATGTATTTATTTATTTATTTATTTATTTATTTAATACCATGGTGATACAGTGCTTTAACAAACAAAAAAAAGAAGGAAAGAAATGCTGTGGCCTTGTCATTAGAGAACTGGTCTCGTGACTGGTGACTGGAAGGTCCTGGGTTTGATCTGGGACAAGACACAACTAAAGTGCTCTTGAGCACGGCACCTAAACCTGCAACTGCTGCCTGGGCGCCTCACTTTGGGGCTGCCCCTCTCTCCGGGTAAGTGTTTTCACTGCCCCCTAGTGTTCACTGCACGAACAGGTGCATGCACAGTGGGCAAATAATTCACTATACATCCTGCAGAGCGGTCCATAATTTCTGTGTTTCATGATATCTGTGTTCCATCTCGGATAGGTTTGATAATGTCAGGTGACTTCGGCATGAGCGGCAAAACCACAAACTCAGATTAGCGTTCCTCTAACCATAATTTGGCACATTGTCCTGAAGAGGCCAAACCCATCAGAATGAATCCAGGACATGAACGGGTGTCAGAAAGGAGGCATAACTAACATTCCCCTATTAGCCCCATGCCATTACGGAGCCACCACCAGCTGCGACAGTTATTGTTGTTATTTTATTCGTTTTTCTGTAATAAATGATGGTGACGAGGGCAACGTTGCCAGCTCTTAGCCCCAGAGTCTTTGGTTGGATTCGGTTCAGGATGAAGTCTTTACTGAAGATGGAATAATGAGCGTCATGATTGTTTTGAGGTATTTTTAAAGGATCTGATGTTAATCTCATGTGAAACACTCGAAAGCTGCTGTTTGGAATTGAAAATGATTTCCCACAGTGTATTTATGTTACACTCTTCACAGCAAGAACCAGCCAACACCACCACCCCTTTCTCTCTCTCTCTCTCTCTCTCTCTCTCTCTCGCTCACTATCCAAAGGCGCTAGGGCAATAAGTCTGCATGAAACAAAAGTCCACTTGTTTCCAAGGGAAAACTGCTGTATGTCTCCCCCCCTCTCTCTCTTTCCTCCTTGCTTGTTCTCATGGTCAAAGGCAGTCTTCACATTCCCCCATACCCACACACACACTTGGGTGCACTGTTAAAACCAGATGCTTTGAACCTCTTCAAAGCGGCATGCTATTTTTTTACCCTTGTTCCTCCTATGTGAAGAATGTTTTGAAGGTGCTGAGCATATGGTTTTCACTACAGCTGAGACTTCAGACACACAGCTGCATGGACGACTGATGCCTTTTCCAGCATCACACACAATATCCACTTTGTTAAGTGGCTGGAAAGGTTTGCAGCCATTCAGAGACCCGGGTCTAACCTTTAACAGCAGTAGCATCTGAGGGCGTGTAATCTTTTAAAAGTGAACAGTCTGACACACACACGGTGCTCTGTTTAAAGCTGCAGGTGTCTTTTAGACTACTGGGAGACTGGATATGGCGTATAGAGTATAGAGCTGTTGGAACTGAGAAACTGACCAAAAACAAGTGCAGTATGAAATAAAACACCTGGGTTTGTGATGGTATAGGAAAAAAAATAAGCATAGCTTGAGGTTAGCCTTGTGACCCCCTGGGTGCTTTAGATAGAGGCGTGCGCACAGTTAGTCGCTTTAAAAAATGAAATGAAAGTGAACCACTCATTGACCACTGTGCTTGTACATGGAGGATTTTGCTTCAGCATTTAACTTATTCATGCAGTGAAACGGTGGGAACCCTACAATACCTGTGGTGCCCAGGGAGCAGTTGGGGAGTTAGGGGTCTTGTTCAAGGGCACTTCATTTGTGTCTTTGCGGTACGGGTGGTCAACCTGGGGACCTTCCACAAGATCAGATCATTAACGACAATCCCAAGGTGCCAATCTGGGGGTAGTGTTTTTGCTGCTGCATGTTTTATACCAATGCTAACAATAACCAATGGTAGTTCCTGTTATCACTTATTCTAACAGCTTACGTAGAATATAGAAGAATGGTTTAACTGAGGTGCACTGAATGAGATAGGCATGGATGGCATGGGGTCATGCTTATGAACAGAGTTGGGTAGTAACGCACTACATTTACTCTGTTACATTTACTGGAGTAACTTTTTGGATAAATTGTACTTATAAGAGTAGTTTTAATGCAGCAAACGTTTTACTGTTACTTGAGTATATTTGTGAAGAAGAAGCACTACATTTACTCCGTTACGTTGAGCTACATTCTGCTTGCTAATCGCTACTTATTTTTATCGATCTGTCCAATGCGCCATCTCTTTGTTTTGTTTTGTTTTGTTTTGTTTTGTTTTTGGCAGAGGCTCTGTCACATGACTGTGTCGCACCAATCAAATGTAGCCACTAGCGACGTTTGACTCTGTTTCACTAATCAAACAGAGCCAAGCCGTCACATGACAGCACACAAAATCTCTGCGGCAAACGCATGTGGAAAAGAGCACAAAAGCACAGTACAATGGCAGAGACGACGGCGTGCGTTTTACAACAACTCGAAGAGACATTGGTGCATGAATTGGTAACAATGTTCACTGAGGAAGCAGAATATTGGATTAACCATTATCTGGTAGAGGCAAACCTACACTCTCATGTCAGCCCAATTATTTTTAAACATATGACCTGCTACCAGAATCCCAGTGGGCAGCCATAACCCAGAAGTTAGGGAACCGCCTGTTGTGACCGGAAGGTCCCATGTTTTATCCCTGCAACAGACAAGACGCAACTGAAGTGCCCTTGAGCAAGGCACCTAACCCCTAACTGCTCCCTTGGGTGCCATGGTTTGGGGCTGCCCCCTGCTCTGGGTAAGCGTGTACACTGATGTGTGTTTCACTGCACTGATGGGTTAAATGCAAAGGCCACTTTCCTCTGTATTTGAACACACTTCACTTTCACTTCATTGTGGGATGAAAAAAATGGATTAAAAAAGCACCTTTCTTTAAGAAATAGAGTGTTGATTGGGTTAAGCTTTCTTTGAGCAGACATCTTTGATGAAAGTTTTTTTTTTTTTTTCTGATTTTGACTAATTAACACTAATATGAAAAACAGGCTAATGTTTTTGTTAATGTAATACATTTTGTAGTAAATGCAATCTAGGATCTAGGAAATAAGAAAGTCAAGGACTCAGCATGAGCAAGAATAAAAAGGGATGGAAAAGACACCCAAGGCCTCACTATCCAGGTGGTGATGTTTGACTCAGAAAATCTAAAAGTGTTACTATAGGTGAAAACATCTCACTTTCTCACTCGCTCTCTTATACTGTTCTTCCTGGTCTGGTCAAACTTAAATGCCTTTTATGAAAGTGCCACAAAAACTGGTACAGACAAGTTGGTGGTTTGTCTGTACCATAATGCTATGTGGTTTGTTTGGCTGCCATTCCATGGGACCCCTGGTACATCTACAAATGTCTGAGTGCTATGTGCGTCTGACACTCGTTGCACTTATTCTTCCAACAGGACAATGCACCACCACACATACAGAACTAGAAAGACCTGGTTAAGGAACCAGCCTTGTGATTGGAAGGTTCCTGGTTCGATTCCTGAACTCGGACGCCGTGAATGGGATTGCTCACTGTGTGTGCGTTCGCTAGTGTGTAATTTTCACTGCACTGATGGGTTAAACATAGAGCTCAAATTCGTCTGTGTGCAAGCACAGCGGTCAACGGGTCACATAGAGTCCATGCCCTGTGGAGGGACTACCAAGTATTAGACTGGCTAACCAGTTTTTCCGCCACTTCACTGTACAGTATGATGACACTTGTTTATGGAGTGAGATTATCATCACGGTTCAGTGTGGGAAGAGGCTAGTGGCTTTCTGTGTAAATGTTATTCTGCCTTCTGCTATTCAAAGAGTACATTGTGCAGAGCTCTCCAACCACATAATGGCACTTCTCTCTTTCTCTCTCTCTCTCTCTCTCTCTCTCTGTCTGTCTGTCTGTCTGTCTGTCTCTCTCTCTCCCTCACTCTCGTTCTCACTGTTGCTCACTGTGTCCATCCCTCCTTAATCTTCATTCAGAGCCAGTTCTGTTTCTGGTGACTCGATGTGATGTGCTTGTCATGCTTATATCTAGGGGTGCGATTCTCTCAGTGTCTGGCGATTCGATTCAATTCCGATTTTTGGGATCATGATTCGATTCAGAATGGATTTTTGATTCAGGAACGATTTTTCTATTTGGTTCATCTAAATGGTCTAGTTATGAATTTTGTTTAAATTATGTGGTTGACAAGATGAAAAGACAACGTAAACAAATAGAATAATTATTTAAAACAATACTTTTAGGTTCCTTACTGTATCAAATCTTTTTTTTTTACCAAAAATAAGAATTTGCATAAAATTCTGTAACTTAAATGACCAGTATTTGATTCGTTTAGCTGCCCCTGGCTTTAAAAAAAAAATATTA
>JAOVVF010000051.1:21660747-21677117 GCA_028565595.1 Duopalatinus emarginatus | reverse complement strand
TAAACTAATAACTCAAAGAGTTTAAAGTCATAGCGCATTACTGCATTTATATTTTGTATTCGAAATAGCCAGGACTAGGAATTGCGATTCTTTAAAGAATCGTTTTTTTCCAGCACCCCCCCAACCTATATCATTTTAGTCTCTCGTCTTTTCTCTCATCTTTCTCTTTAATCTCTTTCTTCATCAGGCAGAATCCAAAAACCAAACCCAGCACATTAGATTTGAAATGTTGAGTAACTGATTGTTTAATATATTATATATAGTATAAATATATTTCACCGACATGGAAGGATAATTGTATCACTCTGATATCAAATAAATCATTAACCTGGGTGCATATTAGACTTTATTTAAGTTTATTAGATTTTGGTGGCACAGCAGATCGTGGTGCTGTGTGTTGAGCCTCATGTGCTCTTCTCCCAGTGGTCTGGGTTTCCACTGGGTTCTCCTAGCTAGGTATCTAAAAACAGAACAAAAAGAGAACAAACCTCACCTACTATATTTACCCTTCAGTCAGACTTGTTTATTTGGACTGTTACAATGCCCATGAAATGGCTTGACATCCATGATTTGATCCTGTATTTCGAAGTCAGAAGCCTGACATTTAATACAAAGCAGTCAAATAAAACAGTTTTGAAAAACCACACTGTCTTAAACACACTGTCATACCTCAACATCGTCAAATGCTAGATCAGAGTCTTTTTAGTCAATTCGGTCTATTCCGTTTTCGTCTTGGAAATGTTTCTGGGCACTCACACTATAATATAAACTCCTGACATCGTTTTAACACACAAAGAATTGGTTTAGAAAGGGAATTAACATTGGGGAAATGGTACAATTGAAACTACACAACCGCCCTTTGGTTGCTGTTAACTGGATGGAGGTTTGTGTGCAGAGCAGGATAAATAAGTCCTGTAGACGATTCGATTGGTAGCCAAGTCGGAAAACTGAATCATGAATTCCTTCAATATTTTTTTTTCATTATTTTCCAAAAATGTATTATATTTAAAAAAAATTATATTTACAAAAAGTCTAATACTTAGTAGGTCCCACACGGGGCAAACTTGTGAAAATATTCCGTAAACACCATAGTTCTTACACAACGCTCCACAATTCTGTTGTATTTCGAGATCCTGTGTTCCACATGACCTTAGATGGCATCCCGGATGTGTTTGATAATGTTGAGATCTGGTGACTTGGGTGGGAATTGCAAAAGCCCAAACTCAGATGAGTGTTCCTCTAACCATAATTTGGTATCTTTATACATGTGTTGTGGCACATTGTCCTATTGGAAGACATGAACCAGTGTAACTCATCAAGAGACGGTTGTACGTTTACGCCAATTGGCAGACGCTTTTATCCAGAGCGACTTACATTTATGCAGTTAATACAATACAGCAGTTGAGATTGAAGGGCCTTGCTCCAGGCTAGCAGCTTTGTGGTGGTGGGATTCAAACTCATGACCTGCTCAGAAGTCCAACGTCTTACCCACTGAGCTCCCACTGCCACTGCTTGTTGATGTACAAAGGGTCCCATGGAACGCCAGCTGAACAAATCACATACCATTATGGAGCATTTTGCATAAGCTTGTCTGTACAAGTTTTTTTTTTAACTAAGTAAACATGAAGTAAGGGAACCACTCACTGATCACTTTGCTTGTACACACAGAGGAATCTGACCGCCGTGTTTAACCAATCTGTGCAGTAAAACACACACTAGTGAACACACACTAAAGAGAAGTGGGCAGCCCTAGCCTCCATGACACCTGGGAAGCGGTTGCTGGTTAGGTTTCTTGGTCAAGTGCACTTGTTGTTTCGTCGGTACAGCTTATTGAACCAGGGACAAGGCTGGGTCCTTAACCACCAGCCCATGGCTGCCCCATTAATCCCATTAAAGATAATCACTGGGGGGGTGAATACTTTCTGGAAGTGTATTGTACGTAAAACACTTTTCTGAATGCAACTTCTTGAGCATTAAACAAACAAACAACAACAACAGAAAAAAAAAAAAACTACACCTGGTCTTAGTCTGCAGTTTCGACCCAGTGCATGCTGAAAGCACCATGATAAAGCCCACACTTTCCACCTATTTACACTGTAAAAACCACTCTCAAGAATGTTCACAGACAGTTTATGAAAGTTGGATCTAGCAGGAATGGAGAATTTGATGGGTGGACCCAGTTAAAAAAAAAAAAAAAAAAGACCCACAATGCTACAGATCTGCGCTAGTGGGATGATTTACGCCAACACACATTTCTAAGGAATTGGAAAAATAAGCTTGTATTGAAACAGTATGAGGCTCGGTGATTCATTCCCCTTCCTGAATGAACCCAGAGTGAACTGAGGAATTCGGTGACTGAGTTCACTTCACCCCAGCGAGCACGCTCACTCCGTCTTAATTTCTCTCTCTCACATACACCGAGGAGAAAAAAAACTGAGGATGACTAAAAGATGAGTGCAACTCCGTTTTCATTATTTGCCTTTCTTTAAATATCCCTTCCGGCCTCACCCACCGTTTCTACATATTGGGATTTCCTCAGAGTCCTCAGTCAGACCTGAGCATATAACCTCCAGGTGTACCAGATTGATCCTGATGATCTGCTTCTGCTTGGAGCTTGTGCACTTGTGACACTTCTATTATGGGTCCTACCTGGGTACTGTAGATTTTCAGCTGCTGTTGTAATCATACTGAATCATACAAGCTTTGTGACCGGAAGGTACCGGGTTTGATCCCAACACAGGAAAAGACACAACTGAACTGCCCTAACTCTTCCAACTGCTCCCCAGGCACCGTGGTTTGGGGCTGCCCCCTGCTCTAGGCAAGTGTGTTCACTGCTGTATAGTGTTTACTTGTGTGTGTGTGTGTTTCACTGCACAGATGGGTTAAATGAGGAGGTCACATTCCTCTGTGTGCAAGCACAGTAGGCAAATAGTTCACTTTCACTTTCACTTTCACTTCCACTTTCACTCTGACCACTGTGCAGTGAAATTGGCCACATCATTTGACCCATCCGTGCAGTGAAACACACACATACACACTGTTGAACACTACTGAACCTTATTCACAGCACCCGGGGAGCATTTTGGGGATTAGGTGCCTTGCTCAAGGGCACTGCAGTCGAGTCTGGTCGGTTGCAGGGCTTGAACCTGGGGCCTTCTGGTCTCAAGGCTGGTTCTGTAAAGACAAGCCTACGGCTGCCACTAATTATACTGTAATGATTATTAATCTCACTGCAGATAAACGGTTTGAATTTTAAATTGACACAAATTACTGTAACATCAAGTAGTCATCTTGTTTTTATTTATTTATTTATTTATTTATTTTTTATTATTATCTATTTATTTTGCCATGAACGTGTAATGATACATTTTTTTTTCGAAAAGGCAATCTCACATTTAACATACTGTACTCAAGGCAAACAAAAGACAGGTAAATTATATTCTAACACATTCGACTTCTGGTGGATCACTTGGTTTAATTTTAGTAACTAGAAACAAATAAAAAAGATTCTGTTTGCATAATTTCTGATGTTACACCTCATGCCGTATGCGTTCATTCTGATGGGTTTGGCCTCCTCTGACAGGACAATGCACCACCACACACATTTACAGATGCCAAATTATGGTTAGAGGATCACCTGTGTGAGTTCGGGGTTTTCCCATTCGCACCTAAATCACCAGATCTCAGTGTTATTAAACACACCTGGGATGCCATGTGGAACACCTCAGAACACAACAGAATTGTGAAGCGTTCTGAATATTACAGAATATTTCTGCAAGCTTGTGGAGTCCAGGTTTTAGACTGGTGCACCAGTTTTTTTGGCACTGCAGTGTAAACACTGCTCTCGCATGCACACCGGTTTGAGAAGGTAAATACACATCACTCATGGAAGTTAGCTGTCTAGTTTGTTAATAACAAAAGATAAAGACGTTTGTTAACTTTGAAGCTTAGATGCAATTCCAAAAGACATTATTCCGAGTTTCAACTTACCACTTCCGAGGTAAATTGAATACAGTATTATGTCTGTCTCCTCTCCTAAACCTAAGACCCTCTCTCCTCCTCTCCCCTCCGTCCTATAGACCTCGTCTGCTGTTAGCTTTTCCGTGACTGGCTGTTGTTAGCCTTTCTTCTCTCAGGGGCAGGGCATTGATGGGTAGCCAGGAGCCTTCCTTTGAATGGAGGGAACTAAAGTGTGGAAAAAAAGGAGTGAGGGGGCATAAGCAGTCTTTGTCAAAACAAAGCAACGTTTCTTGGTTTCATTCAAGCACAGGCCAAACAAATAAACCCGGATATGAGGTCCTGTGATGGAAAGACCACCCTTATGATCACACATGTGGGATATGAGAACTTCTATCCAGCTCAGCACTCTCAGGATTGGTTTAGGTCCAATTCATTCACAGGTCTGGGAAGAAGAAATGCATTCTAATGTGTTTCATGTGAACATTTATTTCTTGTTTGTATGTAGAGTTTAACAATTAAACCGTTTGTGTTTTAGAAACCTGGCAATAGGAATAGGAATCCAGAATTTCCCAGAAGGCCTTGCAGTGAGTCTGCCGCTAAGAGGCTCAGGAGTGTCCACATGGCGAGCCTTCTGGTGAGTGTGACAGTGCTAACATTATTATTCTTTATTCTGTCTTTTCTCTTCATTCACAAGCAGGTTAAAATTTTCTGTCCATTTGTCCAAAAAAAGTGTCCCCCCCCCCCCTAGATTTATAGTTACCACAAGGTTTTCCTTTTCTTTTCACAATTGGTTTTTTTTTTCCTTTTTTTGGGGTGTGGGGGGAGGATTTTTTTTTTATGTATTTATTTTTAGAAAAATTTTTGGTTTTCTTTCCAATTTTCTCCCTAAGATTTATACAGTGACCACTTTTTTTTTAGATTTTTTTAAATAACTTATTTATTGACTTATTTATTTATTTATTTATTTATTTATTTAGAAAAAGTTTGGATTTTGTAAATAAAAAGTTGAATTTCTTTTCCATTCCATTCTATTCTTTTCTCTTTTTTTGAATTTATATAGTTTTTTTCTTGAGAAAGAGTTTTTTTATCTATTTATTTATTTATTTATTTATTTATTTATTTTAGAAAACATGTGAAATTTTAACGTATTTATTTTTTGAAAACTTTTTTATTATATTTTTTATTTTTATCTTAGGATTTATACAGTTACCACAATTTTTTTTGAGAAAAAAGTTTTGATTATTTATTTATTTATTTAATTAATTAATTAATTTAGAAAACCACATTTTTTTTTTAGAAGTTTTGATTTTTGTTTGTTTGTTTGAGAAGAAGTTTTAATGGAGTTCCAGAAAAAAAAAAAAAAAACAATTGTATAGGGCATGTTTAACTGCCATTCACTTACCCAATGCTGCTTTATGCTAAAACCTGTTTGCAATGTGTCTTGCTTAAATGAGCTCAATACATTTAAATTTATGGCATTAAGCAGACCCTCTTAGAGCAGCTTAAAAGTGCTTAGCCGTTTATTCAGAATAGCTGAAGATAATGCTGATGGACCAAAGTACATGAAGCTGGGATACTACCAGAAATTAGCCACACAGTACAAAACATAAATCTTATAAAAATCAATGCCACATTGCATTTCTTGATATTTACATCTAAATGTGTTAAACACCTTAGAACATCATAACTTTTGTTTAAACCAACCCATTTGTCAGGTGACCAAAAAAATTAGAACATGCGTCTGTCCTGTTAAAATTTATTACACAGTTAATATCTAATGCATGAATGTCTAATCTTGGTTTGAACCCTGGGTTTGACCTGTGAAGACTACGTTTGTTGTTAATAGCAATAGACCAACATGACGACCAGAGAGCTGCTTATGGAAGAAAATTCAAAAAGCCATTTTGAAGCTGATAAAATGGAAAAAATGTATCTAAACCATTGCAGAAGCATCAGGCAGATCCAACGCAACAATTACGAATGTCCTTAAGAAGAAAGAAAACACTGAAGTACTAACAACATCAGGCAGCTCAGCCAAGAAAAACAACAGCAGCTGTTCTTCATTGACTTCACTCTGTGATGAAAAACCCAAAACCAACAGACAGTGACATCATGAACCGCCTCCACGGGGCAGGTGTGAAGGTATCACAATCCACCACAAAGACGTCGAGAGCAGAAATATAAAGGACAAACCACAGCATGCAAACCACTCACCAGAAGAATCTGGAAACAGGACTGAAGTTTACAATGAAATACAGAGAGGTCTGAACCATCATGTTCATCATGATGTCACCTCTACCAGAGTGACGGAAACACCAAAGCATATGACATGAGCACAGCATATCAGCTGATTGGTCAAGCTGATTGGATTGTTATGTATGTTGCTTAACTGTAAATCTACAGTATATAAATTATTCTTTAAAGGTGTGTTTGCTTGTGTGTGTATGTGCATTTTCAGGTACGGTCAGCTCAGTGGGATGGTGGAGCCGGTGGCAGGGTTGCTAGGCGCCGTTGCCGTGGTACTGGCTGAACCGTTGCTACCCTATGCGCTGGCCTTTGCTGCAGGGGCTATGGTATATGTCGTTGTTGATGACATCATACCTGAAGCTCAAGTCAGGTAAACTATCTGCCTAATATTATATAGGTCCTAATTGTGCGACCATATCAGCTGACCTGTCAAGGCATGGACTCGTCAGTGTCCTCATCGGGTTTTGAGACAGGGCCTCCGTGGATCCATGGTTTGTCCACCACATCCTACCAATGCTTGAGCAGGAATTTGGAGAACACTTTGCCAAGCGCATCACACCGCCTCTGTAGGCTTGCATTTTTCACCAGACCAGACAACCTTCATCCATCACTCCATGGTCCAGCGCTGATTATCTTTAGAGGCTTTTGGGTGGGTTTTTTCATGCCTTGGATTTCTTTTGGTAGGTATTAACCACTGCATACCAGAACCACCGTAGGGAAGTTTTGCTGTTGTGGAGATGCTCTGATCCAGTCATCTAGCCATCACAATTTGGCTGTGGTCAAAGTCGCTCAGATCTTTACCTATTTTTTCCTGCTATCAACACATCAACCTTCTACTAAACAACCAATTAAAAACGTGAACATGAACCACTGACCTCCTCATATAACCCATTAATTTAGTGAAACATAGTAGTGAAGTGGGCACACTTGCCCAGACTGGTGGGAAACCCTGTCCCTGGTGCCCAGGGAGCAGTTGAGGGTTAAGTGCAGTCTGGTTGTGTCTTGTCGGTCATGGGGGTCAAAACCAGCAACCTGTTGGTCACAAGGCTGTTTTTTTAAACACAAGCCCACGTCTGCCTTTTTTTAATTGGGTGAAAGGTAACCACATAAATACCCAGTTACAAACCTTTTGTGTATCGCGTTCTTCATTTTCTTTCCTTTTGCACATCTGAGCAAACATCTGGACCACATGGCAATTGAGCAGCATTATAGCTCTTTTTAAGCTCTCTGCTTGAATCAGTTTGCATGTCACAGATTAGATTTAGCAGCGAAAAATAAATCTGTGACTCAACACACATATGATGTGATTGGTTCACTCCCTTGAAGCAGGTCCGTTCAGTGTTGAATCACTTCGTCTCTGCCTAAATTGGCCTAAATTTTCACTTGGACGTTGACTTGATTTTGCTGAAATGCTCTGTTGTTTTAATCCGAACCTGAGCGTGATTGCTGTGATCTCACCTGCTTAAAGAAATACAGCTATGAGAAAACCACATCAGGTTTTAATTCTAATGGAAAGAGTTCATCTTGAAGTTGTTGAGGCCGAAACTTTATAAATGAATGACCACAATGACTTAAAACTGGAAAAAAGTCAACACGCCTGATTTAGGGTGATTCACTGAGACTGGTTAGATGTAGTCTGCTCTTAAATCAAGCTGTGATTGATTGTGTGTGTGTGTGTGTGTGTGTGTGTGTGTGTGTGTGTGTGTGTGTGTGTGTGTGTGTGTGTGTGTCTTTTTTTTTCAGTGGCAATGGGAAGCTGGCTTCCTGGACCTCCATACTTGGCTTCATTGTGATGATGTCACTGGACGTTGGCCTGGGATAAAGACATTTTGTTCAACCAAAAAAAACTACAGAATGATACTTTTACTGGTCTTCTAAAAAAAAAAAAAAAAAAAAAAAAAAAAAAGTGTGGGAGGAAATCAGGTTTAATGAGTTAGAGAATGCCTTGGAGTTTTTTACTCCTCATTTTATTATGAGGTTTTTTTTTTTTAATTCTTAAAAAACTTGATAAATGTTTAATTCATGAATAACTATATACTTGAATGTCACTTGAATAAGAGGCTGTATGAGGTTGTGGTTTTGCTTACTGCAGTTTATTTGTGGTTTCGTGGATGCAATATGAAGATGGTTCTAAATTGTCTTCCTTTACAGAGACTAATGACGTCTTTGGTTTGGACTGGTTTTTATTTTTTGTTTTTGATTTTAATATAAATCTGTACAACTGCTGCATCATCTGAGGCTCTTCCCAATAGACATCCCATTAAAATGCATCATTTAATGTGTGATTAAGATTTATTACATTTCCAGGGTTTTGTTCGGCATTCTGCAGTGCTGGAGTTACAATCCGACACTGATACCTTCTTTAATCTGTTTACTATGTACTGTGAGTCATGCTTTGTCTTTACAGTGGGGTATGAGGGTTGGTTATGTGGTTTTACGCATACTACAGTAACATGTTCAGGTTACCTTTGTAAAATCCGTACTCATGAACTTGGTGAAGTTCTCTCAGCTATGAGTAACTTCTGTGACACTTAACGTGACATCAAATCAGCATGATGGCGCACAGGGATTCTCTTCAGATTAGTCAATAGACATAGCTTGTTAAATCTGGTGAAAGTGAAAGAGAACTACTCTTTTTAAAAAAATACTCATTTTGTCCAAAAAGTAAACAAAATTCATAGTAACCAGGTGAAGAAAAAATTTAGACCCACCTTCAGTTTACTGATGTCTGATGGCATTTGTTTACGTCCAGTCGTCCTAATATTCACCTCAACGTTTTCATTCCAACATGTTTTTGTTGCTTTTTTTGCTTTACAGTTACTATGAGGTGTTTGTGGTGATGAACCGTATTTGGGTTTCACCAAACATGGTAATCTCATCAGTCCAGAGAATATCGTTCCAGACCTTTTATGAAAGTGAAAGTGAAAGTGATCAATTTGCCTACTGTGCTTGCACACAGAGGAATGTGACCTCCGCATTTAACCCATCCTTGCGGTGACATACACACCAGTGAACACTAGGGGGCAGTGAACACACTTGCCCGGAGCAAGGGGGTAGCCCTAAACCATGGCCCCCGGGTTCCCTAACCACTAGGCCATGGCTGTCCCACGGTTCATTATTATGGTTTATTCAGGTTTTTTTTTTCTTTGTTTGTTTTGGGTTTTTTTTTTGGACAGAATCCTTATCCACCCTTCCAAGAAACCTTGTACTTCTTCTTTTTCAGATAATGATATTTTTCAATGATAACCCTGAGGGACCCTCTAATAAATACAAACATAGAATTGAAGTAGGGTGTGGTATCTTTTCCTGAGGACTGTACACAATTTGCTGTTTCAGAAGGTAAATATAGAGTACATCACTCACCTCAGTTAGTTAGCAAGCTTATTGCTAAAAAAAAGACAAACATGGTGGTGTTCATATAAAAGGATATATTTTTGTTCTATTGGGAAACTGCAAATAGGAATTATTATTATTATTATTATTATTATTATTATTATTATTATGAAGAAGAAGAAGAAGAAGAAGAAGAAGTAGAACCTATTCTAAATAATGATACTTTAATCAGCATGATTTGCACTGCCACTACAGCTTTATTAGCAAAACCTCCACATTCTCAGGCAATAAGCATGAATCATCCGTCAACTGTATATTATTTACTGTATATTCATTTTATGTTGTATTTCTCGAGAAACAGTAATGTTTTTAAACAGTAATAGGACAGTATACAAGTATGACCTTAATAAAGAAACCTCAAATAGATCTATAATCCGCTGTTAATGCAAATGGTTAAACACACTTGCTTTAAGATTTTTTTCTACACTGATCAGCCATAATATTACAACTACAAACCACTAAAATGTGAAGTGAATTTGTTGAATATATCAGGCAGCAAGTGTGCAGCGAGTTCTCAAAGTTGATATGTTGGAAGCAGGAAAAGTGGGCAACTGTTAATACCTGACTGGCTGAAATTTTAATATCTAAACAATAGTAGTTTTAACATCACTCTAAAACAGCAAGGCTTGTGGGGTGTTCCTGGTATGCAGTGGTTAATACCAAAAGTGGCCCAATAAAGGACAATCAGTGAACCAGCAACAGTGCAATGGCTTCCCGGTCCTAAAGAAGATCCTCAGAAGGATCTGTTGTTAGCATCTTGATGCCAGATACCACAGATTACCACCTTTAGAGATCTTGTGGATTCCATGGTCAGTGGGGTCAAAGCTATTTTGGCAGCTGTTTAAAGTTATGGCGGTTCAGTGTATGGCTCAATATTAATACTAAGGGCTAAATATTGCAGCAGGTGTTATAATTAAATAATGTATCACCTGGACTATCACTCCAGTGGTAGGTGATGTTGGTGTGTTCTGCTTTTATGGTAATGTGCCGTTCTGTTCAGGCCCTACCATATCCCCTAGTTAAATCTACATGGGTCCATTATTACATCGAAGTTATTACATTCGTCAGTCAGATAAACAGTTGTTCATTAGCACCATATTTCTTTCTAAATTTAATTTAATTACATTCTTTACTACACTACATTAAGTGGACTCAGAAGTAAATCTCATTTTTCTTCTGAAACATAATTACAATCATTTAGGTAAATACAACAGCGCTCTGAAAATGAAATGAAAAATGTTTATTGAATCTGTCAAGTCTAAAAGGGGAAAATGATGTTAGAGCCACTTGAATATTGATTGTATGTGTGTATCGGGGGGTGGGGGTGGGGGGGGGCTTTGACTGCATTTATATTTAATAAAATAGCAGAATGTCATGTTACTGTTTTTTTTACTCCTTGTACATACACATCAAATCAAAGACATATTTTTGAGGTCCTATAATATGACAAAGCTGCAGCACCTGGGGCCTCATTTATTAATTTATGTGTATAAGAATCATTTTATTCTATAGCCTTTGTTACTTTGGTCCCAGCTCTTTGCAGGTAATTCATCAGGTCCCTCCATGTAGTTCTGGGATTTTTGCTCACCATTCTCATAATCATTTTGACCACACAGAATGAGATCTTATGTGGGGCCCCAGATCGAGGTAGATTATCAATTGTCTTGTATGTCTTTTATTTTCATACAATCGTACAATTGCTCCCACAGTTGATTTATTCACATTTATTCAATCTGCTTGCCTGTTGTAGATTCACTCATCACAGCCTGGTGCAGGTCTACAATTTTCTTCCTGGTGTGCTTCAACAGCACTTTGGTCTTAGCCATGGTTGAGTTTGGAGTCTGCCTGTCTGATGCTGTGGACAGGTGTTTTTTTTATACAGATAACGGGTTCAAACAGGTGCCATTAATACAGGTAACGAGTGGACAGGACAAAAGAGCCTCTTAAAGGAGTTGTTACAGGTCTGTGAGAGCCAGAAATCTTGCTTGTTTGTGGGTGACCAAATACTTATTTTCCACCATAATTTACAAATAAATTCTTTAAAAATCAATGTGGTGCTGAGAGGAACCAGACTCATAAGAAATACATCCTTATCTGGGTGATTATGAACAATCCCTATGCACTTAAGTGCCAGAACAACTGGTACACCAGTCTAATAATTGCGGCATGGACTCCATTAGCTTGCAGAAATATTTTGTAGGTGATGAACACCATACTTCCTTCAGAACGGTCCACAGTTCTGTTGTATTCTGAGGTGTGGGATTTCTCTATTTCACAGCATGTTGCGTGGCATCCCAGATGTGTTCAATAACATAGAGATCTGCCCAGATTCACATGAGTGTCCGTCTAGCCATAATTTGGTGTCTCTAGATGTATGTGGTGGTGCATTGTCCTGTTAGAAGATCCAAACCCATCAACGACAAATGTGTAACCAGGAAATGTTATTAAAGTTTTACCATGTGGTCTGAATTTTGTTGCACTTTTTCTGTTTATTAATGGACACCTGCATGAGAGTAAAATTGGTCCGTCCTGCTGTGATGACTGTTTATATCAATCGTAGTCCAAAGGCAAATTCCATCACCATGTCCATCATGATGATCACATGGAGACTATCCATGTGGGTTCATCCTCAGCAGCAGTGAGTAATGTTCAGTTGATGAGACTTTAAGCAGCAGTAGGATGTCAGGGTGGATCAGGAAGGCCCACTAAGCAAAAGAAGTTGGGTTCACTGGTGTATCCTGGTGCCTCAGGTATAGTATGTGTAGCCTGACCAAGTGTGAGGTAAAGAGAGAGGGTTGAGTAAGGAACACAGAATATTAGGTAGGATATTTTTTAGGTAATGGTAGGCTACATAATTCAAGGTAACAAAAAAGAGCCTGCACCTTTTGATTGTTTTGAATACAAACAGGTTCTGATCTGGATCTTAGGGGGTGATAGGTTTGATATGGAAAAGAACCAGTCCCTCAAAGCACTTTGTGACTATCAGTGTTAGTACCACTAGGCTATAGTCATTGAGGCATTTCACAGCAAAATTGATTATATTTTTGACTGTGATGAGGTTTTAACACACATCAGGACATGAGCGTGTTTTAGTGAGAGGATAAATATGGTTATGAAAACCTCCACTAGTTGGTTAGCACAAACCTTCAAGAGTCCTTCAAGAAACACTATCTGGACCTGTAGTGCCGAATAAGAGCATCCCTTGTTTTGGTTACCAGACTGGGAAAAGAACTGGTTCAGCACATCATGTAGGCTGGTGTTATCACTGCAGAATGTTGGTCTTGTTGTCTGT
The DNA here is from genome assembly GCA_028565595.1 of Duopalatinus emarginatus. Classification (NCBI taxonomy): domain Eukaryota; kingdom Metazoa; phylum Chordata; class Actinopteri; order Siluriformes; family Pimelodidae; genus Duopalatinus; species Duopalatinus emarginatus. The sequence continues at coordinate 21,664,225 of JAOVVF010000051.1, read as the reverse complement.
CACTGCTTTTATTCCATACCACATGGTGCAGCAGTTGTTGTTCTCCAAATGTTCCTCATTATGCTGCACTTGGACTCCTTGATGTCCCTCCCTGGGGTTCCTTCAAGTTGCTGAATAAGCCTGCCTGTCTCCAGACATGAAATGCTACATCTAAACTTATAATTATTTTGGTTTATTTTAGTGTTTTTAGATCCACAGCCTCAATTCCGCAGCAAAATGGAAGTGGGGAAGAGAATAAGGATGATTTTTTTTCCAGGTTTCCTATATGAGGTCATGGTTGTGTAGTGCCAGCTTTGCTAGTGGTACTTGGATGGACACAAGCTATGAAGGACAGCATCCTGTTTATCCAGTTTATATCTAAACCTAATATAAAACGCTATGTAGAACAATCGAATGAATGTTATTTTACTCTCTCTCTCTCTCTCTCGCACACACACACATACACGTCTTTATAAATTAACAGTAACTATGTGAGCTCATTTTCACTGCCGTGTGTGTGGTGGCTGTGGAATGCGTAAGGGAATGTAATGTGGGGTTAAAAAAGGGGAGGGGGGGGGTGTCTGAGGAGTGCACACAATGACTTTGTGTTTCCCTACATGCCTCTCAGTCACGCAACAACACTGTTTGGGCAGGTTCTCAAAACCAGCCTTCGTCTCTCTCTCTCTCTCTCTCTCTCTCTCTCTCTCTCTCTCTCTGTGTGTCTATGTGTGTGTGTCCGTCTATCTCTCTTTTTTCTTTAGTGCTTTAAATCAAGTGGTGTGGTTAACTTTCAGTACTTGCAGTCTTCAATGTTTTGCTTAGTTTGAATGCTGATGGTCCACTTCAAGTAACTCAAAGCTGTTACTAGCATTTTAATAACAGTAATGTGTTGAGATAGAAAACATTGACCAGGTAAATTCAGTTTAATTTATCGAATTATTTTGTTCTGTCAATATCAATTAAGACAGAGAAATTTAAGTCCACTGAAGTACCAGGAAAACTGATACAAATGAGTCTATGCAAAATACATAGGCTGGTAGTGGCTCCATTATGGTATGTGGGTTGTTTATCTAGAATTCCATGGGAACATTGGTACGTCTACATACATCTCTGGAAGATAAACACTATGTGTGCGTTTATTCTAATGGGCTTGGCCTCTTCTAACAGGACAATAAACCGCCACCCAAGTCACCAGATCTCAACATTATCAAACACATCTGGGATGCCATGCCAAGTGCTGTGGAACACAAATCGTACACCACAAGAACTGTGGACTGTTCTGCAGGACATATGGTATTTGTTGCCTACAGAATATTTCCACAAGCATGTGGAGTCCATGCCCCATTGGGGACCTACCTAGTGATAGACTGGTGTACATTTTTTTTACAGATACTTCAGTGTACTCCTCAAATCATTCCACTGATTATTCATAGGGTTTAGATCTGAGCTCTGACTAAGAAATTCCAAAACTGTGACCAGACGCTGCCACCACTATGAGTATGGTATTGTTTGGGTCTTATTTTGTGCCAATTTCTTCTATCCTTGGTATGCTCCCTAATAAGATTTCTGTCCTTCTGTCAGTTTTGGAAAAGCATTCTGCTTTTTGGCTGTGTCACTGTGGTGCTCCATTTTCCCTGCTTGTTAAGGATACCTTCACATGTGTTCCATGGTACAGCTATTATTTTGAAAATTACCTTTTGACAGCGAGATCCAGTACATGCCTTGTAAGATTTCAGAAGACATCAAGAAAATCCTACAGAATCAAGTTTATATAGATTACAACATACCTACTTCATGTTAATATGATACTTACTTATCATATGAGTATGAATGTGATTTATTTGAGTCACGTGCCCCAACAGATCTGACATTGCATACAATTTTTACTTGTCTCCAAATATAGGTGTGTAGGCATATGGTGATGCTCAGGTATTGTAGATGCTGTTCAGATCTACTGGGACAGTACACTACTCAGGAGGCCCAAACATGCTTTATAGAATAGCATGTAAAGGTAAAAGCTGGATCTTTCAGATCGTTCACTGGTTCTGGTGCTGAATAACTGAACTTTCTTGGACCACCCTTGGTAGACACTAACAACTATATACTGGGGAAACCCCTCAAGATCTGGACATGCTCTGACCCACCCATCTAGCCATTGCAATCATGTTGTTAGTGTACTCCACGCACAGTAATTGCTTGGACCAGGAGACGGGTGCATGAGGTGACGCATCACAGGGCTGATTCCTTCTTTCATTCTCCTCCACCTCCAGCTCCTTGATTCATGTGCTCTATCTGGCTATTGGACTGAGGGTAAAAGCCAGAGGATAGCTTGCCAAGGCCCAGAGAAGCCTGCAGAACTCCTTCCAAAAAGAAACTGGGGCCTACTTCTGTAGTCAGTAATGGTGATTACATCGATGAGTGACCCTAGCCCTAGAAGCCAGAGTTCCAGTCTGGTTATCCACCAGTAACATCAGGAACTTTCTAAGGTGTTAAAATCTTACCTCCAGGAACCCTGACCACACAAGTTGCTTTATTATGTAAGTAACTACTCTGCCAAGAACATCATGCCTTGCATTCTGATCATCCTGGGAGACAAAGAAAGGACTCGGCTCCCAGAGTGACCTCCTTGAAGAGTCATTCTGGCATGTAACATCAGAATCTGGTCAGGACTCCATTTCCCAGAGCGCACCATGACCTAAAAACATGACTGCTTCTGCTTTTAACTCCCAGCACACTGCTCCATCTGCACCATACACTTCTAGTTCCAATGACTTGTAGGCCACCAGCATGGGGTTTTTCTTAGTCTTGGCACTGGTTTCTTTGGAAGAGATGCATGTTCTCTCTGAGAATTTCAATCATCTGCTCTTGAAAAATGAAGAGGAGTTAAAACATTAACACCAGCATTTGCACTGCTGCCAACTCTAATGCTACTGGTAGTGTGTGGTTGATATATGCAGATTTGGCACACGTGTCTTTAGCTGCAGAACATATTTTACAGAATACCTTGTCTTTTTAGGAAATAAGCAATACAGGAAAATTTAGGTCTTCATCTAGCCTGATAAGTTCACCATTGTACTTTTGACAGCCGTAGGTTTGAGGATAAGAAACCAGTCTTGGGACTAGAAGCTCACAGGTTCAGCCCTGCAACCAACAAGACTCGACCAAAGTCAGTATAAGACAAGTCTGTTCACTTGCTGCCATTTTTGGTAACGCCTCCAGGCCGTTATTTTCAGCCATACAAAACCAAACTCCTATCTCTTTAAATGGGGAGACGTCTATTTCTCCGAAACTAAAATAGTAATTACCAAAAAAAAAAACATGTTTAAAATCACTGGTAAAATTTGATGAAAATGGTGAACGTTAACTTTGCTGTTGGATTAATGTAACACAGAATAATAATAATAATAATGCATGTGCATTACCATTAGCCAAGACTTTAGGACACCTTTCTGCTTTACGACTGTTTCCATGACAATGTGAGATGTCTGATGCAATATCA
>JAOVVF010000051.1:21625817-21656663 GCA_028565595.1 Duopalatinus emarginatus | reverse complement strand
AGTATGCGATTTCGGACGCAGCCTTACTCTTACTGAAGCAGCGCACGACAAGCCTCAACATGAACTACGGGTGAATCGGAAAAAAAATATTATATATATGTGTATGTGTGTGTGTGTGTGTGTGTGTATGCGTATATACTGTGCAAAAGTCTAGGCACCCTGTATTGAGTTTAGTGCAAATTTTGTTATAGACATTTATTTTATGAATTCTGCATCGAGTCTGCATCGAACATTTAAAAAGAAAATGTATGTCAGTAATGAAAGCATCCTATTAAAAAGAGAACACTTTTACATATTCCCTGATATATATTCCCATATGTATGTATGTATATATATATATATATAGTAAGAGAAAAAGAGAAAAACTGTCTAGCCAGTCTAATACCTTGGAGCTCCTCCACAGGCATGGAATCACCATACTACCTCCAGAACGATCCACAATTCAGGTCTATTCCAAGGTGTATGATTTCTGTGTTGAGCAGCACATTGTTTGACATCCCAGATGTTTACTGCTTGATAATGTTGACTGTTCATCTTACCATAATTTGGTGTCTCTAGACACATGTGGTGGTGCATTGTCCTATTAGAAGTGTCGAAACCCATCAGGAAGAAAGCAGGACTTGAGCGGGTGTAAATGGTCAGAATCGAGAACCTCTCAGAGACGTTACCAGTTACCAGTGGAGACTAGAGTCTTCAATAACATTTGTGCATGTGAAATGTGAAATATAACTGGTAAAGCTGCTGATAATTATAATCCTCAAAGTGCAAGTAATTGTATGTTGTTTGTCCTGTAGTCGAGTTTTACAAAGCTTGTAACATTTCATGGGAATGGGAATTAATGTCGCTTTGTAGAATTATCACATTACCTGTCCCAACAGTTATGATACGCACATGTTAGGGAGCCAGCCTTTTTTTAATGCCTTAAAGGAATATTACAAGGTTCTGTCATGCACATGTGTGTGCATGTGTGTATGTACCTGTACTCTTGTGCTGTATGTATTTGTAAAAAAACAGTAAGTTGCATTTTTTGGTGCACCTGAGGTTATACACTGAAGTGCCTGAAAACTGGTACAGACGAACCTATGCAAAATACACATCAGCAGCTCCTGTACACGGTTGCAACTACCAGTATGTATGTGAGTAAGTGATATGTAAGTTTCATAACAGTACAGGGTTTGTTTAGCTGGCATTCCATGGGACCCCTGGTACATCTGCAAACATCTCTTACAGGTGAACACTGTATGCCTCCTGTCTGACTAATTACCCTGATAAATGTCCTGATGAATTCCCGCTAAAGTCACCGTTCTGCAGGAACTACAGTGTTTATTGCCTATAGAATATATCCACAAGCTCGAGGAGTCCACGTCGTATTTCTGTAGTCCTAAGCTGCTTTTGGGGACCTACTAAGTACCAGTTTTTCTGGCACTTCCGTGTATTTTACATCACAGTTGGACAGACAGCAGAACATGCACACAGACAGAGACATAAATAAATAAATGATTTTGCTGAACTTTTCTCATGAACCCCACAATGCTTGGCCCTTCTTACACGGCAAAAAAAAAAACAATACAAGCAGCGAGGAAAATGTTTCATGTAACCCAATTATTGTGTTTAGTTTTACGCTTTATTACACAGTATAAGATTCTCAGTCTCGTTCTGTCTTTAAGAACAATGCACAAAGGTGTGTATTAAGACACCTGTGTGCACCAGGGCTGGAAATCCCCTTCAAATGACTGCACATCATTTCCATTTGATGTCTGACGCAACGAGGCGCTACACACACCAGTACAAACCGATAGGAACCAGCGCGTTCGTTCATGTGACCCAGTCAAAGCTCTGAGGACGATCAGTAGGAATGATCAGTGATGTGTGTGATGCTAACGCATCCTTTTTTCTTGTCCACCGTGTTTTCTTTATTAATCACATCTTGAGCGGTGGAGTGTCGGACAGGAGCAAAAGTGCTGGGGGAATTTTCAGGACAAAAGAATGTTCTCAGCCCACTCGTTGAGAAGATAAATTGCTGTTTATGTTCCAGGTTAGTCTGACAGAAATAATGTAGCAGTGTTTATGGTTTGGCAGCCGGAGCCAGACACGTCAGGGCGCATCGATTCTTGCCGCGCTGAACGTTATTGAAGGTCATATCAGGACAGGAGATCTTTGCAGCTAGTTTTAGTTGGCACGAGTCAGTTCCGTTCTGATGCGCTATAATTACCTATGGCGTTATCGCAGGAGCAGGTAACAACACCACAAGAGACGTGATGTACAGGTTTTAGGGCTTAACTGCCCAGAAATGCTATGGCTAGTACCGCTCTCACGTAGCCAAGACTCACTAACTCGCTGAATACTCAATCTGGCCAGAATAGGGTCCAGATCTCCTCAAGCTTCTTTTCCCTGCTGCTTGTCCCTGAAGACCGAAGAGTCTAAAGTCAGGATCAATTGCTGGAAAGGAAATGGTCCACAGTGGGACGGTAGCGCTGGACCTTCCTCTACCCCCGGAGTCTCCCACCATGGCAGACACTAACGCGCTCTTAGAGTTCTCCTCACATTACCCCTCGAACCTCAATCTCCTGGAGCTCCACAATAAATCCAAAAGAAGTTCTGCATCTTAACTAAACTAATTCGCTCTGGCTCGGGCAAATGCTGGAAGTTTTCTGGAGATTAAAACTGTCAAAGCGCTAGCTTGCTGGACTGGAGAACCTCACTGACCCTGTTGATAATTGCATTTGAGGAAAACATGGTTCTTGTTTGATTTTGCGCCTCCTCTGTCTGTCTGTTAATTCGAACCATGGCGCTCAATCAGTGCTGGTGAATGAATACTGTGATAAACAGCAGTTGGGGGTAGGTGGTATGGGGGAATGGAACATCTCACGCCTTTCTCTGGATGGGCCCGGATTCGTGGACATTATTGAACGCCCTACGTTAAAGGATTAGGTTATCCGTTGTGAGTCATTTGTTTAAATTTGTCGGCTCTTTCATTAGTAATAACGTGCCAGTGGGATATTTTCCCTGCACCGTGGTGTCCATACGAACTCCAAACGAATATGCATTGTGTTATACATTGTGTTGTTCAGACAGAATACCACGACGAAGGATGCTGGATGCTAGTGCTGGTAGTTGTCCAAATCCCAAAGCTGAACACTGTGTTCTCTTTGATTGCTGGAGGGTTAATGGTCTAATGGTTCATGTGTCTGCCTTCTGGGTGAATCAGTGGAAATTGAGAGCAGCCAGTGCAAATTATTCAATTAGTTGCTCAGCAAGACCTTGATTGCAAGGCGGGGCAAAGCGGGATGACAAATCCAATCCTGTGCGTGAACGTTGACGATTTCTTCCAGGTAGCATTTGGCTTCGATTAACTCATGTAGTTTACTGTGCTCGACACATACCCTAGATGATTTAAGCCGTCTCTTCAGGTTTTACAGCAGTACACATCTCAATTGTTAACAATATAAACAATATTTCGGGATGTGGACGGCAGGATTTCCATCCTTGGCAGGTGTGTGTGTGTGTGTGTGTGTGTGTGTATAATTGGGGAAAATAGTGGGGAAAAACTGGGAATATAAAGGTGACTAAAATTAACTTTTTGACTTTTTAACTCATTGTCTCAGTTTGTCCATTTTTTTATATTCCTATTAAACACATTATATTTGATTTTTCAAATTAAATGTCATCTCGTATCAACTGCAGGCAGATTAGGATAAATGACTTAAGGAGAAAAAATAACTCTGAAGAGCACACAAGGGAAGTGTTACATATTACAGGGAGGTGACACCAGTTCAGCGTTCAGCATGGAGGGGAAGTCGAAGTCCAGAGAAAGCGGTGACCTGAGCGAGAGCCATGTTTACTTTGGAGCGCTCGTAAAGAAGTGCCGAGAGATAACGGATCCGTCTCTTTTCCTGTAAATGAATCGTTGACAGACAAAAAAGGAAACCGTCCTTTATCCTTTTGCCATCACAGAAGCACAAAAGAAACAAAAGATAAACGAGAATTTCCTCTTTCTATTCTTTCTATTTTTGTGCATCACTGCGGTTCAGGTCGGTGTGAAAGGTTGGATCGAGCCAGACGGAAAATCTGCTGTGTCAGAATCCATTTTTATAGCACACTTGGAACACCAGACTTCCTGCAGCACGCTCCACAATTCTGTTGTATTCCAAGGTGCAGGATTTCTGTGTTCCACAGCGGATTGCATTGCATCCCAGATGTGTTTGATAACGTTGAGATCTGGTGACTTGGGTGGAAATAATTAAGTCCCGAACTCAGACGTGTGTTCCTTTAACCGTAATTTGGTGTCTCTAGACGTGGTTGGTGGTGCCTTGTCCTGTTAAAAGAGGCCAGACTCATCAGAATGGATGCAAGACATGAATGGGTGAAACTCAGCAGAATAGAGGGACGCACAGGGTTCCTCAGAGACGGTTGTAGATGTTCCAGGGGTCCCATAGAATGACGCCTAAAAAAACCTCATAGCGTTTTAGAGCCACTACAATTATATTTATTTTTCATAGGCTAATCTGTACCAGTTACTTGATCATATTAGGCCAGTAATCCTGTACATGCTTTGTACGCTTTTGGAGGATCCTGGTTTCAGCAGTCAGATTAAACCAAAATGGTGTCAAGATGATCTTTATTCAGGGTTGATTAGAATGACTTCATTGATAACATATGTATGATGATTACTTTTAAACAGGGCTGCATCCGAAATCACATGCCTCCATACTTCATCTCCTAAGGTTCACTCTGTGTGTATGTATGTGTGTGTGTGTGTGTGTGTGTGTGTGTGTGTGTGTGTGTGTATATATATATATATATATATATATATATATATATGTGTGTGTGTGTGTATATATATATATATATATATATGTGTGTGTATGTAATACACATATTATTTGCACATTAATTGCTCAGTCTATATACCATGGCAGTGTCTGCTGTATTGCACAATTGTTTGTTTTTATTTTGTTTCTGTTTAGACTAGATGTTTAGGTTTACTTACAATTACCACTTACATCATCTGTTTTATTACTCATTATTCTGTTAATTTATTTAAGTTCATTTATTTCTACTATTTAATTTTTGTATTACTTTAATTCTTATGACTACACCGGATAAGCAGCCTAACAGTATTTTGCTATTCTATAAAACCCTGTGTTGGTTTGGTAACAAAATAATTTATTAAAAATTATTAAATTATTATTAAAATTATTTTAAAAAGGACAGTATGCGAGAATGGGTGGTGTGTCCGAATACATAGTATTCATTAAAGATTAAAAGTCCCCGGATGATATACTGCATCAGCAGCCATATTGAAGTATGCGAACACAACACACTGAGTCCAAATAATCTATCGAATAATTCAACTGGAGCTGTGAAGGTGTGAGAAGCTGAAGAAGGAAAAATTTGGATAGTGGGGAATAACCAGATCAATTATAAACAAATATTATGGTTATGTACAATATATGTATGTATATATATATATATATATATATATATATATAATATAGTGTGTTAGAACAGTGAAACTTTTAATGTGCTTTCCAACAAAAGCAGGTATTTACTGCTGCTATAAAATAGTGAAAAAATCTTTCAAGGTGTGCTTTGAGTTATAATTGTGAAAGAATTGATTTTTTTTTCCCCCTTCCTACAGAATGCAGACCTGCAGAATCCTGTGGAAACACTGCATGCCGTGTTGTCTGCTCTTCGGAGTGAGTAAGTAGATTGCTTTTTTTTTTTGGCATCTGTTTTAAGTAACGAGACAAATCCTTTTGTCTGATGGATATTTTAAATAAATTAAACATTTAGGGTAGGGAATGACTTATATACTAGAGTGTCTGTATGGAATAATATAATATTGTGATGTAATATCTGAAAATATTACAGGGGTTAATGTGTTACATTGTATAATGAATGTAAAATTTATGTTAATTGTACAATTAATATATTATAAACGTTTCTCTCACTTGAGTCATTTATCATTATTGTCACAAACAACAGCAAAAACAGTATTAATCTCAACACAGCATTACCTACTTAATATATATTAATATTATATTATAATAATAGTAGGCTGAGATGAGATGGGCGTTTACATTTACATTTTTGACATTTTGCAGACGCTCTTATCCGGAGCAACTAAGCACAAAAGTGCTTAGTCATTAAAACAGAATATCGGAAGATAGTGCTGATAGACCAGACTTCAAGGTCCTTTATAGCTATTATACTGATGATAACACAAACCTGAAAGTACTCCTAAACTACACCAAGCCTGTAAAGAAAACCAGACAGTAAATACAAGACCTGCAGTAAGTGTAAACGTTGTGCCGACTTGAGTTGAGCTGACTTGCTCTATTAAGTGCTCTTGAAAGAGGTGTGTCTTCAGTCTGTGTTTGAAGACAACAAGTGATTCCGTTGTACAGACACTCGGGGGGAGTTTGTTCCACCGCCTTGCTGCCAGGACAGGGAAAAGCCTGGATGCTGGCCTGCCATGCATCATGGATGATTGTGAGTCGAGTTGAGCAGCACTTGAAGCACTTAAGTCTCTGGGTGTGCATCTGGCTTTGACCGTTGTCATCAGATAGGGAGGAGCTGGATGTGTCTGGCTTTGTAGGCCAGGGTCAGGATTTTATATTTGATGAGGGCTGCTACAGAAAGCCAGTGTAAGGTTCACAGCAAGGTTGTGAAAAGCATGACTGAATTTAGGAAGGTTGAGGACAAGCGGAGATGCTGCATTCTGGATCAGTTGCAGAGGAGTGATGACACGCATGGGAAGGCCGGCTAGGAGGGACTTGGAGTAGTCTAGTCTTGAGATGACAACAGACTTAATTAGTACCTGTACTGGGTCTCACCTGAGAGAAATTCTCTGAATGTTGCAAAGGAGGAATGTGCATGACCGAGTCAGGTTAGACAAGTGAGCCGTAAATAGGGTCGCCACATGTCCTTTTTTAAAAATAATTATATTTTTTTTTACTAATAGCACACTTGAATAAACTTTTTCATTTTGTAAGGGCTGATACAAAGCCATCTCCGATTCTGTTTTATTAACCTTATGGTCATGTATGTTTGTCAGACATGTCAGGTATTTTTGTCAGACAAAGGTAGCCACATTAGCTGTAAAAGAAAGCTGGTCGTCAATAACTACTCCAAGGATGCAGGCCTCTGTGAATGGAGTGATCAGAGTGTTCTCAAAGGAAACTGAGCGATCACGATAAAGACCAGCAAATCCTGGGATGTAAACTGTCTCTTGCTTGCTCGCAGGCTCTATACCGGCTCCTTGGCAGTTCCTGGGTTCCGGACTCAACACCTCCCGATCGTTACTAGGAGTACTTAACCAGTAACCTACCGCTGCCCCCATAGTGCCAAGGGTAAATGTAAACGAACCGTCAGGAACGGTTTGAGTAAACAGGATTACGCCGGGTTATTTATGGCAGAAGGCTTCGCGAGGTAAAATATCAGAGTTAGTGCGAGAATTTTGCTCCCTTGCAAAAATGTTATTGCAAAAAGTTCAGGTTACAGCCATCCAGAAGATGCTGTTTTAAAGCCACGAAAAAACCTGCTGAATAGCAACTAAGGATATGTTGAGTTATTGGCAAGCTGCTGTGTTTTACTGGAAATACGTGTGCGAGAAGTGTGTGTGTGTGTGTGTGTGTGTGTGTGTGTGTGTGTGTGTGTGTGTGTGTGTGTGTGAGATCAAATTTGTAGTATATGTCTTACGGTTCTCGCAGGTGAGGACATGAGACAATTCTGGATCAGAAAACGTTCATCACACACACCATAAATGCACGCAAGCAAAATATGATTTTCAGCATGCAAACCATAATTGCAGCTCTGGTCGAGTCTGTGTTCATGAAAAGGTTCATTTTTATATTCATTACATATAAACAACATATTTTAAGATCATTCAAATCAGAAATCTAGTATCTCCAGTTATTCCAATATTTCATAAGACCTAACAGAAAATCCTCTGCCAGGTATCTTCATTTATTCAATTAATACTTGTTTGGTCCTCAAATTACTGCATCAGTGTGACCTGGCATGGAGGCCTCCAGATTTGTGGCACTGCTGAGATGTAATTGAAGCCCAGGTGGCCTTCAGCTCGTCCGCATCACTGAGTCAGGTGTTTCTCATCCTCCTCTTGACAATACTCCAATAGATTCTCTATAGGGTTCAGGTCTGGAGAGTTGGCTGGCCAATCAAGCAAATCAAGTAATATCATGGTTAGCCAACCATTTGGTAGTAGTTTTGGCAAGTGCTAAGTCCTGCTGGAAGAGGAAATCAGCATCTCCATAAAGGCTGTCAGCAGAAGAAAGCATGGAGTGCTCGGAAATCTCCTAGTTGATGGCTGCGTTGACTTTGGACTTAATAAAACTCCTAAAACACCAGCAGATGGCATGGCACCCCAACCATCACTGACTGCAGAAACATCACCCTGGAGTGGCTTGATATTAGAAATAAGCAGTTGTAGCCCCTTTTCTGGAGACATATGTGCTTGGTGGGTCTTGACACACTGACACCAGTCTTAGTCCACCTTTTGTGAAACACTCCAAAGTTCTTGAATTGACTTTTCTTGACAATCTTCTCAAGGTTGCAATCAATCCTTCAGCACTCTGCAAACAGCCAGCAATGAACTTCTTGGACTTACCCTCCCAGTTAAGGGTATTGATGATTGTCTTCTAGACAGAATGCCAGGTCAGAAGTCTTCCCCATGTATTATACTGTTTAAATAGTTATTTAGTCACACACAAAATATTTAAGATGGATCCAATAAATTGCTACAATTTTAACAAATCTTAATAATGAGCCTAATATTTAAATTGTATTTATTAAAAAAATATTTATTTATACATTTATACATCATTTTCATATGATTATCCCCTGTCATGTCAATTGACAAAATTTATCTCAATGGTGATCATTTCTGCACAGCTAATCTCATGACCTCATGATATATTGCCTACTGTCCTGCTTATACAGTACATTATCTAAGAAAAAAAAATCATGATCCAATGAAGAACCCAGTATATGTCCGCTATATTGCCCCACTTCTCTGCATGACCCTATTTCTAATCACACCCTTTGAATTCCCTGAAAGCATTGCCACTGGATTCTTAAAGCCTGACAGTAGGGTGCTCCTTCACCACCATAGGAATTAATCTGGAGCAATATCTAAAAGATTTTCTCCACTTTTTTCTCCCGTCCTTCTGTTTGTTGTTCATCCCTAAGTTTTTCTTTTGATCTCTGTGAGAGTCCATTAAGCTTGTGAAAACCCAGAGCAGCTTTGGGATGTTCACGCAAGAGCTACACTTTGTGGCATTTACATTTATTAATTTGGCAGACGCTTTGATCCTTTGCACGTAAGCCGAAATTCAATTCTCAAGTGACTTGTAACCTCCCGAATATGTTTTTATTTACTCTTATTTTAAATCATATAATAAAGTATCTGCAGTGGTCCTTAAAATTTTGTAAACCCTTTAGGATTTTCTATATGGCTGCATAATTTTAACATAAAACCTCGACGGATTGCCACTCAAGTGCTAAAAGTAGATAAAGAGAATGAAATAAAACAAATTAAACAAAAATATTAGCATTTATTTATTTATTTATTTATTTATTTATTTATTTATTTATTCCTCTATTTACTTACTTATTTACATCATTATTTGTTTTTATTTTTACGTATATTTCTCTCTAATTTAGACATTTACAATTCCACCCCCACCTACAAACCAGGGCTGAAACACGTGCAACCGGCCACCGCTTCGATTTCATACTCCTTATGCTACAACAACATCAGCGGCAGTGTAACACACGCTTCGATCTTATATCACCCCTCCCTCCCCAAGAGCACACTCAGTTCTGCTGTCTGGACTCCTGGCTACGGATGGCTACTAAATGCTTTTCTGTTGCAGCACTCGGGAGCCCAGACTTATTTATTGAGGGAAAATTGTCCAATATAAGATATATGAGTGGCAAAAGTAGACAAAAAACTTTGCTTTCCTTTAGCACCTTGTGCGACCCACATTGTGCGGCAATAAGTGCACCTGAACGTTTCTGTTCATTCTTGAAAAGTCCTGCACATCGGCTTGGAGGAATTTTATCCCATTCCTCCTTACAGAACAGCTTGTGTCCACCACACAAAGTCTGTGATGTTGGTGGATTTCCTCCAATTGAACTACTGTCTTCAGGTCCTTCCACAACATTTCTATTGGATTAAGATCAGGACTTTGACTTGGCCATTTGAAAACCTTAAATTTTTTCTTCTTTAACTATTCTTAAGTAGAGCGACTTGTGTGATCTACGACTTGTCTTGTTGCATGACCGATGTTCTGTTGAGATTCAACTTACAGACAGATGTATAATTCAGAATTCATTGTTTCCATCAGTGATGGCAAGCCATGATGGCCCAGATGCAGAAAAACAGGCGCATACTACGATACTACCACCACCATGTTTCGCAGATGAGATGAAGTTTTAAAGCTGGAATGCAGCCTTCTGGCTCGTCCATGTCATCAACTGCAGATGGGCAACAATGATCTGTTTGGAGAGCAGCAGGTTTCTCCTTCTATGCACATCACTGTTCTTTATTGTTCTCCTGATGGTGGACTCTGAAACTTCAACCAATGTTGAGTAAGGCCTTCAGTTGCTTAGAGGTTTCGTTGGGTTCTTTTGTGACCTTGGGGAGTAAACACACCTTGCTCTTGGTGTGATCTTTGTTGATTTACACTCATGGGGAAGGTAATAGTGGTCCTGAATTTCTTTCATTTTATCGCTACACAATTTGTCTGACTGTGGATTGGTGGAATCCAAAGATTTTGGAGATGATTTTGTAATCCTGATGAATCAACAAATTTTCTTTGAAGGTTTTCGGAAATCTTATTTGTTTGTGCCATGATGCTCTTCCACAAACATGTGTTGTGAAGATCAGACTTTGCTAGATCCCTGTTTTTTAAATTAAACTGGCTGTCCACTCGCACCTCATTCTTGCCTCAGTGATTGACAATATTTCACCTTTTTAAATTATCCTGACAGTATCAACAGTAATGCTAAAGTTTCACATAGCTTTACCTCTCATAGGTATGTAATATCGGATCATTTTCTTCAGTAAATAAATGACAGATTCTAATCTTTTTGTCTAATTGTTGTTTGGTTTGGTTTTCTTTATCTAGTTTTATGTGACTTATTTGACAAGTTTTAGGTCAAATTTATGCAGAAATATAGAAAAGTCACCGCTGTAAGTCCGTTCAAACACGTATTTCATCACTTTTTCTCCTAAAACATGTTTTCTCAAGGTTGCTGACATCTCATGGTGCTGGTATTTCTGTCTTTTCAATAAAAACAAATTTTGAAAGAAGGTGGAAAAAGGTGACATTTTTATTGTGTTTTTTTTTTTTTTATCTCAAGACTTGACATCCCAAGGTCAGACTACCACCCGCTGGTCTGTAAGGCCATGTTTTTTTTTTTTTGCAGATCCACTCACCACACACCCACAGTCAGTGCCCTTCTAGAGAGTAAAGTCAAAAACTCGTTGTACGGCAAATACCAATAAAACCTCGCAGTGGAAAAAAAAATCTTATGATTACATCGGAGAAGCAGAAAATATTGTATAGAATGAGTAAGATGAAAAATAACCGTAGTGAGACAAATTAAAGCTTCCTTGGGGTCTGTGTGTATTTGCGTAACAACAGCCAAAGTGCATGAAAGCCAATAGGGAAGGCTGGTTGTAATTATTTTTTATGCGTTTGTGGGAAGTTTTTGGCTGAAACCTTAGTTATCAAGGAGATGGAGCTCTGTCTTAACTTTGTAACCTATTATTAATCTCCAGTCTCTCCAGATCTCATTTCTCATGTATATGTAACATTTTTTAAATCATGCAATATTCTGATATTATCATTCGTACAGTGTATTGGTACTGAATATGAATGTCAAATTACCGAGCGGACTGTAAAAAGTAAATGAAACTTTCTCATGGCTCAGTGTTTATCCCCTAAGCCTGTAATGTAATGTACTGATGACTGAGTGAATGAAATAAAGAAATTAATTTGCCAGTGATTAGTAGTACCATAACACAGCTCCAGGGATCTGGGGTTGTGGGTTCGATCCTTGTTTGGTATTATCTCCAGTTTGGGCTTGAATTGTGGGAGGAAACCAGAGATCCCAGAGCAAACCCACACAGACACGGGTTGAACATGCAAATTCTCATGCAAACCCCCACCACCACCACCACACACACACACACACACACACACACACACACACACACACACACACACACACACACACTTCTCCTGGTTGTGGTCACAATAGCAGTCCAAATCCATCCAATATGTGTATGAATCATCTTGGGGTCTTTTGTCCTTTGGGGTGTGTCTGATGCAGGGTGCTCGGTCCTTTCACCTTAGCTTGGAGCCGAAGCGGTGCTACTTTCCAAATGCACTCTCACTCTGCTGTAGAGAGTAGTTGACTTCAGGGGAACCTAATTTTTGCCATGTGTACTTGTGGTCACTCTTATATGGATTAGATTGTCCAGTAAATTGAAAACAGACCTCCTGATTCACCATTACAGTTACAGACTGTTACACTGCTGCCACTGACCTGATCTTACAGTCTGTTTTTCCAATGCTTGTGACTTTATTCCCAAGGTATTTAAATCACCCTATCAAGGCAAAGGCTTCTTCCTACCTACTCTTTTACAGTTTTATTACCTGCTCCACATGTGATGCATGTAAACTTAGCCCGTTCCTCATAACCAGTGGCCTCAAGTTCACTAATATTCCTAGGTTTGTGTGCTGTGCCTGTCTTGTTCAAATTTTCTATGGGCTTCGAGCCGAGCGACTATAAATGGCCACGACTTCTGAAACCAAGCATTTGGACTTTGAGGTATGCTTGGTGCCATTGGACCTTCCAACAGGATAAGCTTCCTCACAGAAGGAATGAAGTCTTCTCCTTCTCCTTGTCCTAGGATCTCCTGATACTTCATTATATCCATCTTGCCCTCGGCACACTGAAGGTTTTCAGTGCCCGAGAAAGCAAAGCAGCCCCAGAGCATCACTGTGCCACCACCACATGCTTCACTGTAGGCAGGATGTTCTTTTCCGCTTATGCTTCATTCTTCCTCCTCCGGACATCCTGCTGATCCATAGGCCTGAAAAGATCTAGTGTGGTTTCCTCACTAACAGAACAGAATTCCAAACTTTTTGTGGCTTATTTATATGGTTTTCAGCATACAGAAAGGTTCGGCACACAGAGTCTTTTTTGTTTGTTTTTCGCACCATTCTGTGTTTGTGTGTGTGTGCGCGCATACATGTGTGTGCGTGTACGTGTGAGTGAAAATCTCAGGAGCTTAGCAGTTCCTGAACCAGAACATACCATAGCTAAAGTCTCCGAGATCACATTTTGTCCCTATTCTGTTATTGATGTGAACATTAACTGGAGCTCTTGATCTGTGCAGGTGTTCCTAATAAATTGTACAATGGTTGCATATGCGTACAACATACTCTGAAAGTATCAGAACAGCACAGGCAATTCTTTGGTTTTTGCGATACACCGTAGACTTTGAGTCTGTGTCCACACACACACACACACACACA
The DNA here is from genome assembly GCA_028565595.1 of Duopalatinus emarginatus. Classification (NCBI taxonomy): domain Eukaryota; kingdom Metazoa; phylum Chordata; class Actinopteri; order Siluriformes; family Pimelodidae; genus Duopalatinus; species Duopalatinus emarginatus. The sequence goes on along the minus strand of JAOVVF010000051.1, from coordinate 21,643,086 downwards.
CACACACACACACACTGTGACTCTTAAGAAAACTGGCACTTTGGCAGCGCCTTGTGTCCACATTGTAGGTTCCCAGCAAAACAAGCATGCCTCAATCAATTAAGCAACACACAAATGCACATTGAAATTTTTTTTTTTTTCCGTGCAAAACTTACCCACCATTCACTAACTCACTAACGCTCCCAGTGAAGCCGTGCGTCTGCACAGGACCCAAAACGACAGTTCGGATTTTGTCTCCGCAACCGCTAGCAATTTCCTGTGCTGCTGGTATTGAAAAAGATTTCCCAGTAGCAGCGGATGCACAGTTAATTGCAAACCATTTTTGAGACAAAATATGCACATTGCAACATAAATATAGCCAATCAGCGACCTTGAATCCGATGCCTAAAGAGTGCTCAGTTTATCGCCCCAAGCAGAGTTAGTTAGTAGTAGGATAAGGACATGTGACAGTTACTGCCAGTGATGCTTAGAGCACAAATTTCCAGCAGTCTCCAAATCAAATACTGTCTAGAGCAGCTGTGGCCTAGTAGTTAGGGAACTCGTCTTGTGACTGGAAAGTCCCAGGTTTGATCCCAACCCAGGACAAGACATGAGTGAGGTGCCCTTGAGAACAACACTTAAGTCCCCCAACTGATCCCTGGGCACCATGGTTTGGGGCTGCCACCCACTCTGGGCCCCCTAGTGTGTGTTTCACTGCATGGATGGGTTAAATTCAGAGGTCACATTAATCTGTGTGCAAGCACAGTAGGCAAATAGTTCACTTTCACTTTCACTTTCATTGTTGTGAAAACCAACTGGAGAAACTACAGGTCAAAGACCTCAGTCAAGATATAATGGAGCAGAAAAAAGGGGTAAAACAAAAAGGATCGGTTAGCTGGATGTTGCTCATACATGAGCACGCACACACACACACACACACACACACAGACAGACCCGCGTTTTCTCTGTACATAGATACAGTATGAGCCAGCAATATACGACAATCTAGAAATGTTGTCATATTGGTGTTTTTGCTAATATATCCGTATGTTTTTGAACCGGACTGTACTGTAATGATTCATTGTGTACCGAGCTGTGATTTTTGATCATTTTAATAATTATTAATCTGCTGATTAGTTTTGATGCTGATTTAAAAATGTCCTGATTTTCACAGAGATTTGGTGTCCTGCAGTTTGTGTTAAATTGTGTTGGGATGAGTATTGAAACGGTCATTGTAAATAATACATAATAATCTGAATATTTATTGTATATTATTTGCTATCATTAAATTCTTGAATAGAGATAAATTATACAGACACATTGGTACCCATTCCACTGCAATATTTTAAGCCATCCTTTTCTTCCTGTTGGAGTTTTAAAGCAACCTCTTGTAGTGCAGCTGGTATAGTAGCAGGACAGAGCTCCCTGTCTCTGGTTGCATATTCCGTACAAACACACAAGCATAGACAGATTACTCAGCCGATACTTATAGTACCAGCCAAGCCTTCCTTCAGTCTAAACACCTCCAATTTCACATTATACGCAACTCTAGATGACGATGCTCTGAGCCAGGAGAGGGGTTGATTCGATCCGTTCGCGTACCAACATTCAGATGTCCAGATTTCTCGACCGAGGAGCATCTGAGTGAAACGAAAGCTTGTGTTTGTTTCCTCGTGCTTAAATATGGTTTAGCGTTGCGTTTCTAGTCTTCCTGCTCATTCACATTGTTTGTGCTGAAAGCCACAATGTTTGAAAAACAATCCAGCGCATAGCTTTTCCTATTTATCCGAAAAAACACTGTGTACCGCATAAGGTATACACTGAAGTACTGGTACACCATGTCATGCTTGGTAGGTCCCCCAGGGGAGCAGAGGACTGCAGAAATACGGAAATATTCTGTAGGCAATGAGCACCATACTTCCCGAAGAACACGTCTATAATTCTGTTGTTTTCTGAGGTGTAGGATTTCTGTGGTCCATTGTGCGTTGCATGGTATCCAGATGCGTTCAGTAACATTGAAGTTTGGTGGCTTAGGTGGGAACGGCTAAACCACAAACTCACACGAGTGTCTCTTGAACCATAAATTGTCTGTAGACGTATGTGGTGCCGCATTGTCCTGTTGGACCAATCGGAATGAATGTAGGACATGAACTGGTGTACCATTATGGAGCAACCACCAATCTGTACCAGCTTTTTTACAGCCCAAAAGTAGCATAAATACACTCTCCATTCTCCATCTGACACTAGCTTCTATATGCTGTGATTCTTTCCCACTGTTGCTTTGGCTCGCTTCTGTCTGTTGTTTAAAAAAAAAAAAAAAAAAAGTGAATTATTTTAATTGGATATTCAGAGCCGTTCCATGTTTATCTGCGGCTTTTGCCATTCCATAGCATCAGCCATGTTGTTGGTGATAATAGATTGACTCGGCAGTGCCGGCTGGATCGCTAACATACAATTACGTCGACATTTAGCATGAAAATGCGATGATTTATGACAGCCCTGGCAGGAAAAAAATGATGGGAACAATTCTTACCGTGATGGATCAACCGGGGTGGTTAGAGGAGGAGATAAAGGCTCGGACCAGTGTGCACCAGTGTGTACGTGTACAGACACACACACACTTGCGTGTACCCACACACACAACACACAAATTTACAGATAAAAACCAAGTTTTCACAAACCCATCTTTATATTTTGTTGCCATGGAAATTGATGTTAAGTGAGGAGAAAAAAAAAAATTTAACAAACTAATGTGCTTTTTGTTTGTGGATATGAGGATAAAGTGTGTGTTTTTGCAGCTCTTGACAATACAAATGTAGCTGCTTTCGGTTGTTGTAGTAGGGAATGCTTGGAATGTCCCTGAGCACCCAAGAAGTTTACACACACACACACACACACACACACACACACACACACACGCACACACGCACACACGCACACACTGAAAACCCCAGAGAACATCTACTTGGTTGTGGAACAGACACTACACTTATCACTCTGTAAAAAGCAACAGAATATGAATTCCAGGACACACACACATACATTTTATACACACACACACACACACACACACACACACACACACACACACACACACACACACACACACACACAGGGGGGGACCATCACGAAAACTGGCACTTTGGCAGCGCCTTGTGTCCACATGGTAGCGTCCCAGTATAAACAAGCATGGCTCAATCAATTCAGCGAACCACTGAACAGCCTGACAGTTAGCGTGCACCTTTATTATTGCATATTTTTTTTATTATATGTTTTATTTCATATCTCATTTTACTTGCCATGCCTTTCTGGCATCATAGACATGAAGCCCCCCACCCGCCCCCTGCCACCCCGGGTGTTACTGTCAGCATGGCTGTAACCGAATCATCTGCTTAGACGGTGGAGAACGCGGAGGAAGAACGCGAGGCAGAGAGTGTGTCAGCATTACCACAAAAACAACGCGAACACCGGTCGGGTTCAGCCGCGACGGCCGCAGAGCTATCGGAAACCCATAGCAACAGCACACAAACACGGTGGCAGAGGCGAGCGCACGAAAGAAAAATATACACACACATGTAGAGGAGGAATTATGAGTTGTAGCTTGTTTGAATAACCAGAAGAGCGAGTCCAAGTCAAAAGTGGTAAGTGGAGAGACAGGATGATAAGTTATTGTGGGTGAAGCAACTGAATAGTCCCGGGAGAGTGAAACAGAAACAGGGGAAAATGAGAAGAAGGGATAAAGAGAGCGAGGCAGGGAAAAAAAAACGAGAGCGAGGAAGAAGCCGAACCGAGTTTGGCAGCTTGTTCAGTTGCTAGTCTCAACCCTTGTAAACCGCCCCTTAAGTATCTCAATATGTCCAGCATGTCACTGGCCAGTGGTAGTAATGTGCTCCCTGGTGGCCTTAAATTACTGTGCGTGTGTGTGTGCATATGTGTGTGTGTGTTGGACAGAACAGGGTTCATCTGTTGGGGTTCTTGGCATGTCTTCAGTTTAACCCCCTCAGTCACAGAGCAGTGTTCTGCTGAGGTCTTTGTCTTTACTGTCTTTACATTACATTAAAGATACCAAAAAAAAAAAAAGGTACACCGGTCTAATATTTGGTTGGTTCCACATGGGGCATAGACTCTATAAGCTTGCGGAAATATTCTGTAGGCAGCAAACACCATACTTCCTACAGAATGCTCCACAATTCTGTTGTATTCCGAAGTGTAGGATTTCTGTGTTCCAAGGCATGTCGCATTGCATCCCAGATGTGTTCGATAACGTTGGGATTTGGTGTCTTAGGTGGGAACCACCAAACTGAGCCACAATCACTTTAGTGTAATTTACAAGCTTGAATCAATCACAAGTTCCTTTGTGGGTTTTACTTCATAGGCTGCTGTTAATGGAGATTCTTCAGCATGGTGTCCCACAAGATTCTCTATTAGACCCTCTGTTGTTTTTTTTTCCTTTATATTCTGCCTTTTGGACGTTCAGCATTTTTGGTTGCTTTGCGAAACCAAGAGCTACAGTTAATAATCCGAGTTTAATCCTAAATGCTAGTTTATCACTCGTTTTCCCTTCTGTTCCCATTCTTTGTGTTGCCACAGTGGATCAAGTCCGCAATTTGATCCGGCACAGGTTTTACGCCAGATTCCCTTCTTGACGCAACACGCTACGGCACTGTGGGTGTGCTGCAGCCCTCACTAGTTGGCTCAAGAAGAGCGTTAAAGGTCTTGCTCAACAGCGTCAGCCCGTTGTCAGGGGTTGTCCCCCAAGCATTTTGATCAAAAGTTTAAGAACAGATTTGATTTTGCAGCATTCATGTTCAGGAAACTGTTGCGTAAAGTGTTCCTCTTTATTCTCTGCAACCAGTGAACATTCAGTTCAAATCAAATCAGTTTTATTCACATGACGCTTTTAATAATGGACATCATCCCAAAGCAGCTTTGCAGAAATACAGGATCTGGAGTGCCAGAAAAACCGGTACAGATTGGTAGTGGCTCCATAAAAGTATGGGGTTGATTTATCTGGTGTTCCATGGGACCCCTGGTACATCTACAAACCTCTGTAATGCTGTGTGCGCCTCCTTTCTGACGAGTTACACCCATTCATTTGCTGCATTTATTCTGATTTAGTTTGGCCTCTTTTAACAGAACAATACGTAACCACACACATCTAGAGACACTAATTTATGATCTGAGTTTGGGGTTTTTCCGTTCCCACCTAAGTCACCAGATCTCTGCGTTATCAAACACATCTGGGATGCCATTTAATGCGCTGTGGAACACAGAAATCCGACACCTCGGAATACTTCATTGCTTACAGAAGATTTCCGCAAGCTTATGAAGTCCATGCTACATGGGACACCTATTAAGTATTAGACTGGTATACCAGTTTTCCTAGCACTTCACTATATGTAAATTTTAGCTATGATGAGCAAGCTGGAGGAAGAAACATTGAGAGGAACCGGACTCTATAGGCAACACGTCCTTATATGGGTGACACAGATTTACTATGTAGAAAAGTGTATAACAAGATAATGCATTATAGTTATAACATGATGACTGATTTAGTCGGATTTTGTCAACTGTTCACTGATGGAAACTGAATCGTGTCCACCACGGTTTCGACGTATTCATGGTCTCCATGGTCATATTTATGGCTTCTAGGTCTGGTTTCATGGTTTCTACATCATGGTAATGTTTAGACTGTTTAGAATGTTTAGAAGTGATGTTCATTTGATTCGACTCCAAGCAGATGTAGGGTGTCAGGGTGGATCACACAGGGCATTTGAAATCTGCGAGCCAATTTGAAAATGATCCAAACGCCCATTTATAATGATTAGCAACAAATGTGTCTTAAACAAATCTATTAAATTCCCAGTTACTGAAATAAGCAGTGACTACATTTCAGAAATGAATGAACTGAGTGAATGAGTCATGGCTGGGTTTTAGGAGGACACACTGCCAATCTTCACTGCCATCAGTATTATTATAGGTTTTAAATAGCAGTTATTTTTGCTCTGGATATCAGCATTTGCAATACAAATGTGCAGTAAATCAAAATGCAGAGCGGCCATGATTCACAAACATCCCTCAAGATACTGTGTCTCCTGCAGTCTGCTAGAGTAATGTGAGAATTGAATAAATATACATTTTGTTCTTTAAAAAAATGTGATCAAGGATCCAGAATATAAATCATGATCTCTGCTATAACCAAATAATGGAGACACTGCTAATCAGGTATTCGTCTGACAGCATGCTAACACCCGGGGCAGCGGTGGGCTTGAGGTTAAGGAACTATACTTGTGGCTGCATGGTCCCTGGTATGATCCTCCAGACACGGCTGAAGTGCTCTTAAGGATAGGGTTGCCTACTGCACTGGGCAAGCATGTTCACCTAGTTCCCCTAGTGTTCCTCTTTGTGTACAAGTAAAGTGAAAGTAAACTATTCTCATACTGTACTTGCACACAGAGGAATGTGACCGCTGCATTTACCCCATCTTTGTAGTAAAACACACGCACACCAGTGAACACTAGGGGGCAGTGAACACACTTGCCCGGAGCGAGGGGGCAGCCCCAAACCACAGCACCTGGGGAGCAGTTGGGGGAGTTAGATGCCTTGCTCAAGGGCACCTCAGTCGTGTGTTGCCTTGTGCGGGGATCGAACCCGAGACCTTCTAGGCCTAACCACTAGGCCACGGCTGCCCCACAAGCACAGTGCACAGCACAAGCATAGTAATCAATGAGTGGTTCAGGTTTAATTTCAACTTCTTAAAGTGTAAGGATAAACACTGAAGTGCCAGAAAAACTGTTACAGACATGCCTCTGCAAAATACATTGATTTGTGGTGGCTGTATAATGGTATATGCTATGTTTAACTGGCATTCCACGGTGACCCATGATACGTCTACAAACGTCTCTGACAGGTGAACACTGTGTGTGCCAACTTTTTTTGACGAGTTTGGGGTTTTTCCATTCCCACCAAGGTCACCAGATCTTAACATAATCAGACACATCTGGGATGCCGTGCAACACGCTGTGGAACACAGAAATACTGCACCTCGGAATACAACGGAATTGTGGAACGTTCTGCGGGAAGAATGGGGTTCATTGCATGTGGACGGCCTACCAAGTATTAGACTAGAGTACCAGTTTTTCAGGCACTTTAATTTGTTTGGTTTGGTGGGAATGAACGAGTCCTTTCAGTTCTATTGTGATGTTTTCATTTGGCCTAACTGTTGTATCTATTGTATCAATTTACATGTAAAGTGCTGTAGACTTTAGTCCAAATTTCCCATTTCTCCTGTCTAATGGAACATCCTGTGGAGCGAACCCGAAGTCCAGGTCCAGATGGAATTTTCCAATTTTACACTTTTTGAAAGGCTTTTTTATGACACTGAATTTGATTTGTAAAAAAAAAAAAAAAAGAAAGAAAGTCATTTTCCTGTCAGCAGTACACACTTACAGCTAAAAAATGTCTTTTCTCCATCACTGCTTTACAGACTTGGGCAAGACCCGCTTTCCTGTCTTATAACAAGTTGTACACTCTTGCATGTGTCACGAAATTGTCCGGGAGGTGGAAATGGAGAATGGATTGCATGTCAGTCTAAAGAATTTGTTTCTGCGCGAGTCTTTATGTTGGCACTCACAGCTTGGCATCCGTGCCCGTCTCCTCTTCAGAGCTATGTAGCTCTTCATGTGAAACCCTGCTATAAGCAGGCAGCTCGAGAACCTTCCTCAGTGTTCCATCAAATATATAAAAAAATGGGTTGAGGAAAAGTGGAGAAGTTGAGAACTTGAACACCTCATAGGGCTCACAGGTCGTACTCTAAATCTATGATTATAAACAATTAAAAAATAACAGTAACACGGGTCTGATGAAGGTTCGTCCCTTGTTTCTCTGCTATTTCCTCCGACTAGACATTCAAGGACACTAAAGCTCTGGACTGCACTTCTGTAACCCTTAAACGAGTGAGGTGGGATTCGTTCACTGTGTGTTAACTCCGCCTCAGGCTTCTGGAGGACTTCATGTTCAGTATTCAGCTCAGATCAGGCAAAGGAGGAACTATTACATGGATTTGTCTTTGGCTTTCTCCATTATTAAGTAAGAGTAAAGAGTGGGGACAATCATGGACTTGTGACTGGAAGGTCCTTGTTTTGATCCCATTAACCAGAATGACACAACTGAAGTGAGCAAGGCACCTAACCCCTAACTGCTCCCCAGATGCTGAGTAGAGGGTTGCCCTGAGGGTACTCTGGGCACATGTGCCCACTGCTCAAACCTGGTCCAATTCCTCTGTGTACAAGCTCACTGGACAATGAGTCGCTTTACTAATTAACAACAAATAAAGCCTGGCATCAGACTGTGATATTTGTGTCTTTCACACTGTCAGATTAGGTGAAAATTAAAATAATTTAGCATGTAAATAAATGTAAAAAAAAATAAATACATGAGAAAATAAGATTAAAGAAACAGACAAATAAATAAATAAATAAATCACATGTCCGTCACAGACGGGGTGTAAATATGGTAGACAGATAAGTAGATAGATGAATAGAAATGTAATGCATATAATGCAGTACAACACGACACACGTCTGTCACACGATTCACTTTGTAAGCTGTTGCTATAGAAATCACTTACGTCCGACCTCACAATCAGGACTCAGTGGTCCTCCAAAATGGCATCACCCAGATCTGCAAGTTCTGTTCCCACCCATTGGCTAGAGGCATAAGGCAACACGTCCGGCTTCCGGTGAGCAGGTTGGTATACGCAAGCCTTTTCGCTTTCCACTGCCGGTCAGCATTCAGAACAGATTTTTTACATGCGATGTCTTCATGATTTGCCAAAAATCACCTTCAGTGATGTTCAGCGAATCATTCAAGCTTCGACAGAAGCAGTCAGGAGTAAGCGAGCGAAAGGCTTCAAGATGGACGTTTCCAGTTTCATTCACAATTACAAAGGTAAGTACACTAAGCATATTAGCACTAGCTTAGTAATGTCAGCTCCTATACTTAACCATCCACAGAGGAGGATTAATGTGACCAAGTTTCAGTGTATTGATGATAACATGATATTGTTCCTAGTATCAAATAACGATCCAAGAAATCTAAAGATATTAGCTAGTCTTTAGTGTTAGTGAATTTCTTTAGTAACTATGTATGTTTAAATATACTTAGCACAACTGTAAATAGTGAACAGCTGGGAACAACATCATGTTATCATCTATACAATAAAAACATGGTCACGTTAATCCAATTGTCCAAGGGTTAGATAGCTGTGTTAGCTATTAGCTAGCAAGCTACTCCTCCTCTGTGAATGTTTAGATAAGGGAGCTAACGTTACTAAGTTAGCACTAATAAGCTAAGTGTACGTAGCGTCGTAATTACCAAGGAGAACATGTTCTCTCGCTTATACCAGACTGCTGCTGTCAAACCTCGAATGATTCGCTGAACATGACTGAAGGTGATATTTGGAAAATGTTGAAGACATCGCGTGTAGAAATTCGTTCTGAATGCTGACCGGCAGTGGAAAGCAGAAATGCTTGCTCACACCACCCTGCTCACTAGAAGCCAGAAGCATTGCCTTATGCAACTAGCGAATTTTCAGTCCACTGACTGCTAGTTTGTGTTTTTCCTACCTATGTTGTGTCGTGTCTGTTTAGTTAATTAATTAGCGTCGAGTTTATCCCGAACCTGTTTGCGTGTTATATAAACCCCACGATTTCAGACGTCCAATGAAAAGCCGTTTGTTTAATTCTTGCTGTTCTGCTTCTGACAAGTCATATTCTGTAATTCAACAGCATATAATACAAGGGTATAATACAAGGGTCGGTCAAAAACGATCCGCACTCTGGCGTTAGAATTTCTTTTACATTTTCATAAAGACAAACATGTTATTTTTCAACATATTCTTCCTGCTTTTCAATACACTTTGTCCATCTGTCACCAAGCTTTCATATTCACCATATGCACCCCTGTCTTCACCTCTTCATGAGACGTCAATCTCCATCCTCTTAGGGCTTCTTTCAGAGGACCAACCAGAATAGAAGAGGACTTTCATTTTGTCAGTACACTTGCACCAGTCTGACAGGGCAAGATCAGAACTATAAGGATGCTTTAAGATTTTAAAGAGTGTTGACAGTGCAGAGGTGTGTAGACATGTATGAAACAACACAACACCCTTGGAAAACTTTTTAAGCTTCAGCTGTTCAGTGAGCATCTCACTGTAATGTTTTTTTTTTACTGCACGCTGCTTTTCTTTCGTGCAAATCACAAGTGGGGCGGCCATATTTTTTCACTGCAGTCACATATGAACTGACGTGACACCTTCAAGCCTGCACAGCAGTGACTGAGGAGACTGTGGCTGTGTCCGTTAGTGCATTCTTGAATACTACCTACTAGTTTGGAGCGAGTACGTACTGCTCAGCCTCTATGCAGTACCATGGTAACATCCACCACCGTGGATGCACTTGATACGCCATCTTGCCAACAACCTTTGTCCCAAGACGTCACACCACTTGAGTACCCCTTTCGTCAGGAGTCCTGGCCCATACATATATTTATAGTTTCAATTTTAAATAACTTTAAATTACATTTGTAATTAAAAATGTTTCCTCAGCCTTTACGGACAATCATAAACTTGCTCTGTCTCGTTTACAGCTCGAACTTTGCTAGCGGTGAATTATGGGATATGTCAGGCTCAGATAGTGTTCTGGGGGAGCAGACTTGCAAATCTCTCCCGACCTAGTACGACATCCAGGAACTTTTTGCTTACTAGATTTGCATGCTAACTAGTATGGGAGTACGCCAATTCGGACGCAGCCAGTGACGTAGTACAGAAAGCACTGATGCGACATCGCGGCTAACTTGAGTGCAGATCATTTTTGACTCCCACTATAGTAGTGTATAATCTCTCGACCTTCTTCATGAACTATGTTCTGTACTGATTCAGATAGGCAGGTCTGCTGATGGTCTGGTGACTATTTGAGTGTTTAACGTGGACGGTCTCAACAAAGTGTAACACAACATTGCATTAAATCTTGCTTGTAAACCTCTTGTTGTGTTTGTGTAACCTAGTCTTTCTACTCCCTTCTCGATCATCATTTTGCGTGTTCTTCGGTAAAATGTTCTCAAGGCAACATTTTTTCTTCTTTGTTTCCAGCTGGATAAATTAGAGCAGCTTGGTTTATTCAACAGCAATTATCCCCAGTTGCTTTTTTTACTAATGCAAGCTGTTATTTTGATCTTCACACACTTGCGGTAATGGGGTTTGTCTTGATGTAAGTGTTACTTTGGCTTAATCCAAACGCACATTCGTGTCCTCACACATTAGTTAAGCAAATTCCTGTTAGCCACATCATACACAGTTTTTGTTCTGGTTGAGATCAACAGATCCGTGCGTCACTTCCCACACTGTACAAAGTTTCCTCTGTCGTAATTAAAAATAATGAAATCAAAAGATACAGCAGAACCCATGGACGTTTCGTTCACTGGATGCAAAGCAAATAATCCGGCTGCTCATTGATCATTATGTTGGAAAGGGAAAGGACACAGAGTCACAGCTCGTAAAAAAAGGCAGTCCCACTCATTTAGTTTGCTCTTAATTAGCAGCAGGGTGTCCTCAGTCCTGGAACACTAGCTGCAACTGGAGCATGAGAGGCTTTAAAAAGAAGAAGAAAGAAAAGAAGAGGGGGGGAAAAAAAGACCTTCTGCCACTTGGCTTCTTATAAGTTATTTAAAATGGGTTCTGTAATGTTCCAGTGGTTTTGTTCTTGCTTTACTGCTTAAAAAGCTGGCTGACTTTGCGGAAGTATGGTGCAGATTTTCGTTCCTGCTGCAGAAGAGCATACACAAACATATACACACATGGCCCCATTTATCAAACCGAATCCAAAATCTATCCAAAGTTTGTTTTGGAAAAATGTTTGTATGATTTGAGAACTCCTGCGGTTGTGTAAATTCACATATAACGGGGGGAGACACACAACCATGACCCTTTAGTGATCTGTTTCAAATTGTGTAATTAGTGACGAGTAACTGCAAATGTACACGGACATGCCAAAAGTCATGGGATAGCGGTGTGTAAATTGATGAGGAAGTAGTGTTGCATCAGGGGACGGCTTGGGAACGCTCACATCTGTAAAAATTGTGAAATCTTGTGAGTGAGGCTGAACACTGGCCCAGAGTGCAAGCTCATGGCGAGGTGATGTGAATTATCAGAGTTCGAACGAGGCATGATAATGGGTTCCAGATGGATTAACCATCATTTCTGAGGTTATGTGGCCATTCAAGATCCCTCGATCCACTGTGTCATGTGTGCACCAGGAATATGTCATAAAAGGCATTACCATCTACAGTGGACAGTGCAGTGGGTCCTCAATGATCATGACCAGTGGCATCTGGATATAATTCCTCATGTGAACATAGGTCTTTCAGGTCAGTGCAGCGTTCCTTATAGCTTTCATGGGAAATGGGGTAGCCGTGGCCTAGTGGTTACGGAACCTGTCTTGTGACTGGAAGGTCCTGGGTTCGATCCTCGCATCATGAGCAAGGCACCTAACTTCCCCAACTGCCGTGGTTTGGGGCTGCCCCTAGTGTTCACTGGGTGTGTTTCACTGCACGGATCGGTGCGGGTGGGTCATATTCCTCTGTGTGCAAGCACAGTAGGCAAATAGTTCACTTTGACTTTGATATGGAAGCAGAAGATTCACTGTTAACACACAGCACCTCCTCTAGGCTCGTGAGCTAACTGGACCATTGAGGACTGGCAACATGTGGTGCGTTCCGATGAGTCATGGTACCAACTGTTTCAGGCTGATAGTAGGGTTTGTGTGTGGCGCAGACCCCACAAAGCCACAGACCCCAATTGTCAACGAGGCACTATTCAGTGCTTTTATGCACCATTAGGCCCGAGTTGTCCAGAGGAGCATTCTCAAGACCACTGACCAATGGTGTGGCCTGCACATTCACCTGCCCAGTTAAGAATTTCTGGGATGTGGTGAAAAGGTCTATTCCCACCGATATTTTGCACCTACAAAAACCACGAGCTATAATGTGACTGTACATGATGTCGCAAACATCGTTTGAATTGAAGAGCAATGTTTTGGTTCTGATGTGCCATCCAGTGGACACTACGTTTAATCCTGCAGATATACATAATGCAGTCATCCCCGTGTTATTCGCGGAGATTATCTTCCAGATGTTCCAGGTTATGTCCCCGCCCTCGCTAAGTGAAATTCCGCGATGTGGAGGCGGTGTATAATTTTAGTATTTACGTATATTTTAAGCCTTTATAAACCCTTTCCCACTCCCTTATTAACCTTTTTAGTCCCTTATTAACCTTCTTTACACTGTTTTGTAATGATACTGTACACTACAGTACATACTGTATTGTATTGTAATGTATTGTATTATTGTTTTTCGAAATCCCGCGAAATAGCGAAGCCGCAAAAGTCGAAGCGCAAAGTAGCGAGGGTGGACTGTATACAGAATCGAGTATGTTAATAATGCAACTGTTAAAAGTGAGGAACATCCTGCAGTGTGTGTCTGTGGTGGCTGAGCTGCATTATTGTATAAGTTAGTGCACACAAGAATTTGCTTATACAACGATTAACGATTATTATTTTCAGCTGTCTTGTAGTGTTATCTTTTATGGAGTTTTGTGGGCATCGCTCAGTGCAAAACCTTTTTCCACGAAAGACCCGGAAAACTGGTACACCAGTCCTATACTTGGTAGGACCCCCAATCCACAAGATTGTGGAAATATTCTTTAAGCAATCAACACAACACTTCCTGCAACGGTCCACAATTCTGTCATATTCCGAGGTGTAGGGTTCCTGTCTTCCGCAGCGCACTGCATGGCATCCTGGATGTGTTTTAAACGTTGAGATCTGCTGACTTGGGTGTGAATGGCAAAACCCTGAACTCGCATGAACGTTCTTTTAAGACCTGTGTGGTGGCGCCTTTTCCTGTTGGAGGAGGCCAAACCCATCAGAATGAATGCAGGACATAAACCGGTCTAACTCGTGAGAAAGGAAGCACACATGTTCACCTGTCGGAGACGTTTGTAGATGTACCAATGTACTGGGGTCACATGGAATGCCAGCTAAACAAACCCCACATACGATCATGGAGCCATCACCATTTTTTACAGTATCCGTTTTTCTGGTATTTCAGTGTACACAAAACCTTATTGAACGATTTATACATGAGGCCCATCATTCTCGTCCTGTTTTTCTTATCATCTTTAGGAGAGGCACAAACCAGCCAGAATGAGCACACACTGTAAATATGAAATAAAATGCTAACTTGACCTGTTGAAAGTAAAGCTTCATTTAGTTAATTACCAGCATCAGCATACAGGGATGACATCATTGGATCCCATGTGAGAGACCTGGGTTCGATTCCCAGTCTGGGCAGCCAGTCTGTATTACAGCAATAAGGGTCCTTGGGCAATACTGGCCTACCTGTAATACCAGTAACCTTGCAAGTCGCTCTGGATAACTGTGTGTGTCAAATGCCGTAAATGTAAATGTAAATCAAACTAAACCCTATAAATCCGAGTTCAGATTGATCTACAAGTTCTAAACCATGGTGATATTATTGGTGCCAGATGGGCTGGTTGAGCGTTTCACAAACTGCTGATCTCTTGGGATTTTCACACATACGCAGAGTTTATACAGAAATGGTGTGAAAAACATAAAACATAAAAACATCAGTGAGTGGCAGTTCTTTGGGCAGGAATGCATTGTTGAAACGAAAAAAAAAAAAAAAAACAGAAACAAAACATTGCACGTTCTTCTTTCAATTTTCAACTGTCTTGGCTGACAGGAGTGGAACTTGACGTGTAAAGAGTGCTTATTTGCATTATCCCACTCTTCCTGTCAGCCTTTGTCCATCATCAGGACAACCCACATGGTTGGCTGATTAGATAATTGCATAATTGCTCCTATAAAAAAGCGGGAGTGCATATGACCTACACTGACCTGCCAGAATAACTGGCACAGACAAGTCTATGCAAAATGTCTACGCTGGTGGTGGTTCTACATTGCTATAGGGTTTGTTTAGCAGATTCCATGGGACACCTAGTACGTCAACAAATGTCTCTGACAGGTGGACGCTATATTTACATTTACATTTACGGCATTTGGCAGACGCTCTTATCCAGAGCGACTTACAAGGTTACAGGTGTTACAGGTAGGCCAATGTAGTGTTAGGAGTCTTGCCAAAGGACCCATATTGGTGTAGCACAGACTGGCTGCCCAGACCGGGAATCGAACCCAGGTCTCTCACATGGAAACCCAATGATGTTACCACTGTACCACACTAACCACCGTTATATGTGCATCCTTACACCCGTTCATGTCCTGCATTCATTCTGATTCTGGTTTGGCTTCTCCGAACAGGACAAGGCGCCACCACACACTTCCAGAGACGCCAAATTATAGTTAGAGGAATTCTTATCCGAGTTTGGGATTTTGCCATTCACACCTAAGTCACCAGATCTCAGTGTTATCGAACACATCCGGGATGCCATACAACACACTGTGGAACACAGGAATCCTACACCTCAGAACTGTGGATCGTTTTGCAGGAAGTAAAGTGTTTATTGCCTACAGAATATTTCTGCAAGCTTGTAAAGTCAATGCCCTGTGTGGGACCTAGCAAGTGTTAGAGCGGTTTACCAGTTTTTTTGGCACTTTAGTGTATTTATGATCATGTACATCTTGGTGCTGTAAGAAACTGTGTATTTCAGTGAGGTGGTCTAGTCCAGTGATCATAATCCACAAACATATACACACAAAGAAACTATTATACAAAAGCAAAAATCCATTAATAGTCAGTAAACATGTACTGGGACAGAATTACCAAGTAGTTTCATTTACTACAGATGTTGTACCCACTGTGGGAAAGGTGCAAGTTTTTAGCTGTAATTAATGCTACGATAAAACCGTGTTACTTCTTGTAAGTGTTATTTTTATAGTTTGCTATAAACTGGAGCGTAATGACGGTTTACGTTTAAACACAGCTAAGAGAGAGTTTACCACGCTGATGGCTCAGGTTCATCATAAACGTCAACCAAACAGTTTCAAAAATTAAAAATACATTTTTGCCAAGAAGAAACCACACACTTGGCTTAGCTCATTTAAACGAAATAAATAGCGTATCCGTTACACACGATGTGTAAAAATGATTTTACCTGAGGTTTAAGTTATTTATCTGACGTCACTTACCTCTGCTTTTAGTAGAAACCAAAAGTATTTAATGTGTTTTGTGTCTATAAGAATACTGTTTATTATACATAGCTGCATGGATGGATGGATGGATTCAACTTTATTATCATGGCTCAGTACAAGTACAAGTTTTCAAGTAATTGCATTTACTTGCATTATATATAATTAATGTGAATTTGTAAGCAATGTGGATTAGGTCATAATTAGTTAGATTAAAATTAGATTAGTTTAAAAAATAAACTGCAAAGAATCCATACTAATTAAAGTTTCTGGAAAAAAAACAATGATAGTCTACACTGTAGTGAAGAAAACAAAAACAACAACAATAATAATAATAATAACAATAATAATAATAATAATAATAATAATAATAATAATAATAATATAACTATTAGAAGAAAACATAATAATAAAAATAATAAAAAAAGATAATAATAGTAAACGTAATAATAATAATATTATAACTATTAGAAGAAAACATAATAATAAAAAATATAATAATAATAATAATATTTCAATATACATGGTGTCTTTCACAGACCCAAGGATGCTTTACATGGGGAAAAGATGGAAGAGTAGTGTGAAGTGAAGGATTTCACCTGTGTTTTGCAAGAAGAGAAACTAAAACAGTCACAAAGTGATTGTGGGAGAAATGTACCCACAGATAACCACTTAAATGATGGGGCAGTCAGACATCCAGAGCCAGAAGATGTGAGGGTGTGGGAGGCACAAGACAAATGAAGTAGCTTCCTGAGGTAGGAAAACGGGTAAGACCATGTAGAGCATGGGTGTCAAACTCTGGCCCACGGGCCAATTTTGGCCTGCAGTGTAATTATATTTGGCCCGCGAGGCAATATCAAATTACTATTGGAGCTGACCCGCCGGTATTATACAGCGGCAGCGCATTTATCGCTAATACTACAAATCCCATAATGCCCTCCTGTTATTTTGGCGCTGATGACATCATTAGCGTTCTCCTGTTTGGTGGACGTGACCGCTGTTGCAAGCCGGGCGAGTCGTCCACCCGGGGTTTTCCGCGCCTTTCATTACACGCCCAACTCAGTAGCGATC
>JAOVVF010000051.1:21579823-21590904 GCA_028565595.1 Duopalatinus emarginatus | reverse complement strand
ATATATATATATATATATATAAACAGAGAGATTGTAAGAGAGTCATAAACTGATGGTCACAGCCCATTTAGCACAATGTGGAACTGCCATGGGGTAAAAAATGAGTTGGAGAAGAAGCCAGAGTACCAGTCCCTAAACACTGAACAGATATCCTGTGTCTACAAGTGATCCATCACAAACACAGTCATACACACTATACAGATTGGACAGGCAATCTGTTTAGCTTTATGTACCACATCAAATCAGGGAAACCTACATACCACAAACATTCTCACCTTTTTAATTGAAGTTTGGCTGCCATGCTGGCCTCTAGAGCAGTCCTCCAGATGGCCACACACTCTCCCAGTCTGCCCAATGCTACTGGCAGTGACAAATGATGATAAATGTCCCTTAACTGCTTTTATTCTTTTTTTTTTTTTGTTCCCACAGAATAAAACATGGAAAATGGCATTCGGACAGATTTCGTCCCACAGCCTGGACACAAGTGACTATGCTGGCTTTTAACCTTTCACAACTGGGAGAGGTGTGTGAGCAGGAGGACAGGACATTCTGAATATTACTGTGCTGGTTATGTGGAGGCCGTATAGGGAGTATACAAAAAGTAGCGGTACAGCAGTCTAATAACTCGTAGGTCCATAACGGGGCATGGACGAGTTATGATCTGAGATCTGGTGTCTTAGGTGGTAATGGCAAATCCCAAAACACAGATGAGTATTCCTCTGACCAGATCTTTACACCGGTGCCCATTTTGACAGCATCCTCATTCAGAATGAGACTTCAGAATTAACCTTTGACCCCTGTAGCTTACTATTTATATTTATATAACACTCAAGAACCAGAAAAACTGGTACACCAGTCTAATAATTGGTTTGCATGAGGCCAAACCCATCAGAGTGAATTCAGGACATAAACTGGTGTAACTCATCAGAAAAGAGGCGCACACAACGTTCACCTGTAAGACGTTAGTAGATGTACCAGGGGTCTCATGCAACGCCAGCTGAACAACTATTATAAAAAAAAAACTTCCATTGATGTCTTGATGCACTAAATAAAAGGCTACATTGCTGCCTTACAGCTCAACGTTCTATAGTTACTCAGTGTGGGTTTTATCACGGTTCTCCAAGATCCTTCAACCTTCTGAATACATGCCAGTAGCCGTGTAAAATAACTTGTCTGTAGGTGAGAGTGAGTGTGTGTGTGTGTGCTGCCCTGTGACGGGACTGATGTCCCTGGACATGATGGCCTTCTCTGAGGCACGTGAAGCCAGCCAGCCGCATCTTTTCAAACTGCTGCTCATGTAACTCAGTGTGAAGAAAGCTTCCACATGCATGAGCTCACAGATGCCCGTGGTTGGCTAGTGTCACTGTGATTAATAGGGGAACAGTTTGCATGCCACCAGTCTCTTCCTGAGATCACAGCCAAGTTTGCTCTCTTGGGCTACCGGCCACAGATGGCTGTGGCATCATCAGGATTCGAACTTACGATCTCCAAATAGATAGGATGAACGCTTTTCTGTTGCACCACTTTGGGGGTCTCGTCATTCTTTTTACCATGTCATGAAATGACCAAGTCTACGTTAGAGGTATGTAATTCAGCAGACTCCTGGTATTTATTATTTTATTAATGTAATGACTCTTAATTTTACATGAGAAAAAAAAAGTGCATAACTTTAAACATACTGAAATTGATCATTCCTAGCCATCAAAGTTTAACATAATGCATGCATTATTATTTTCACATCTTTAAATAAATGCTGTCCGGTGTTAAAATATTGTTTATGGACGTTGTATACCGGGTGGCATGGTGGCGCCACAGGTAGCATGAGAGCTACACCGCTCCAGGTGCTTGTAGGTTCGATACTCGCTCTGGTCTCTGTCTGTAAGGAGTTTGGTGTTTACGGTTTATACCAGGTGCTCTGGCTCCGGCTTCTGCACTTACACACTGAGAAACCGATCCATGCATTAAAAATCACACTGGTGAACACTAGGGGCGGTGAACACATTTCCCTGGAGCAGGGGCAGCCCCCTCACGGCCCTTGGGAGTTAGGTGCCTTGCTCAAGGGTAATTAAGTTGTCCGTAGTGGGGCTCAAACCCGGGACCTTAATGTCACAAGGTCACGGCTGCTTTTTAGTATTTAATTGACATGGTACATTGATCTACTGTTCTTTTGCTCAACCCGACACACACACACACACACACACACACACACACACACACACACACACACACACACACACACACACACACACACACACACCTGTCCGCGCAAATGCTGCTGATGTCAGTGCTAATGCTAATGGTAATGCTAACGCTAATGTTAATGCAAACGTTTATTGCTAGTGTCTGAAATGGCACACTCCCATACTAGTTAGTATGCGAATCTAGTATGCGACACAACCTAGTACATATCAGGTAGTATGCAAAAGGTTCCCGGATGTCGTACCAGGTCAGGAGAGATTTGTTAGTATGCTCCCCCAGCAAACTATCCGAGCCTGACATATCCCATAATTCACAACAAGCGAAACCGTGAATCCATTTAATCTATAAACGAGACAGAGCAAGTATAGCTCTGTAGGCTGTATCATGTAGGCTGAGCTAAGGTAACATTTTCAATTACAAACGAAATTTAAAGTTAGTTAAAATTGGTGTAAAAATTTGTGAGCCTGGACTCAAGAGGTGTGACGTCTTGGGTCAAAGGTTGTTGGTAAGACGGTGGATCAAGTGCGTCCGATGTGGGGTGCATACTACGTGCTCGCATACTAGAAGTGTATACTAGTTAAGCGGCTGAGCAGAGTACGTACTTGCTGTAAGCTAATAGGTAGTATTCAAGTGTGCCGTTTCGGATGCAGCTTTATTGGTTAATGCTAATGCTAATTACTTACTGCTTATGCCATGTGCTAATGCTAATGCTAGTTGCCACACACTTTTTCTTCAGGGAACTCATCTCTCTAGTTTGAATCTGAGCTTCTTAACACCGTCCACCATGACACTGGTGTATCCTCACACTTCTACATGTATTATTGTAAACATAATTGCATATGACTCGAGGTTCCTTGGCCAAACCCAGGAATGATCTCATGGGCTGTAGCAAGTCATCTTAAAAACCAGAGTATCCCTTTTTGCGGGCCGCACATGTACGGGATTACGGGCCGTTTGTGAGGAGGGAGATAGTGTTACCCTTCGCTCATTTTCCAGCATTTAGCATTCTACCTCTCTGCCATTTCAGCCGCAGGCTCGAGTTACTCGGCACACTGAGAATTCTGCCCAAATCCCATAATCCATCCGTTCCAGCCTCCCGTGCTGAGTTGTTCCTTTTCCGTCAGAGGTTGTGGACTATATCAAAACACACACTCAAGAAAAAAAGTAAATGAATAATAAGAGTAAGTAAATGAATTCTTAATTCTCTCACAAGGAGGAAACAGGATGGAGAGATTCATTCTCTCGTTCATTCTCTGCCTCTTTGTGTCTTTGTCGTCGGAGCAGCCGTGATTACAATAATGACGACTCAGCGATTTTTCTCCCTGTCTGTTTTTTCCCCATCTTTTCTCCTGTGTTCTGATCAAAGGCAGCTTTGTCTGCTTCTCCATGCTGTAACTCGGTCCGGAAAGCTGATGGGACTCGGATTGTTATCAGAGTAACCGCCTGATCGTCCCTGCACTGTGTTATGGAACACGACTTCTGAGTCAGATCTTTTGAACGGTTTTGACATGAACTCATTTTCCCTTCACGTTCAGCTTGGCTTGGTGCAGAATTGATATTTTGGGGATTTCCTGTGATAAATATTATTTATGGATGAGCAAATACAACCACTCCTAATAATTCCACTTAAACTGTTAAAATACTGTCTGCTTTTTTTCCTGGTCTTCTTCCCATCCTTCTCCCTTATGTGTGATTATTTTACTGTTTTTAGATTTCAAAGCAATGAGGCTCGAATAGAAATCACTCTGTATTTCTGTTCTGTCATCATGAGATATGATGAGCATGATAGAAGTTTATGTTGTAAAAATAATAATCAGGAGACTTATTCTGTATTCCTCCTAATCTAAGTCTGTATATGCACTTAAGTGCCAGAAAAAAATGGTACAGGCTGTAAAACCAACTGGTACTCATTGGTGGTGGCTCCATAACGGTATGGGGTTTGTTCACCCTTGTACGTCTATAAACGTCTCTAACAGGTGAATACTATGTGTGTCCCTCCTTTCTGACAAATTCCACCTGTTTATGTTCTGCATTCATTTTGATGGGTTTGGTCTCTTCTACCAGGACAATGCACCACCAAATTCTGGTTAGAGCAACACTTATCTGAGTTTGGGCTTTTGCCGTTCACACCCAAGTCACCAGATCTCGACATTATCGAACACATCTGGGATGCCATGTGACGTGCTGTGGAAAACGGAAATCCTACACCTCGGAATTCAACAGAATTGTGGACCGTTCCACAGGAAGTGTTGTGTTTACTGTCTACAGAATATTACCGCAAGTTGTGGAGTCCATGCCCCCATAGGGGACCTACCAGTTATTAGACTGGTGTACCAGTTTTTCTGGTTCTTGAGTGTAATATAAATAATAAGCTACAGGGGTCAAAGGTTAATTCTGGGGTCAGCTGAATGAGGATGCTGTCAAAATGGGCAACAGTCTTAGTTCTAAAAGTGAACTTCTAAGAGCTAGGGGTTGCGCAGATGGTCTGTGTGTGTGTGTGTGAGAGAGAGAGAGAGAAAGAGAGAGAGGACACATGTGTCTGTAAGAAAGAGTAACTGGGAATAATTACAGCCTGTGCCAGAGGTGGGAGGAGTGGACACACCTCACTGCAGCTGAGTGTGTGTGTGTGTGTGTGTGTGTGTGTGTGTGTGTGTGTGTGTGTGTGTGTGTGTGTGTGTGTGTGTGTGTGTGTGTAGGCAGTAATGTGTAAATCATGATGAAGCAGTAGGCTTCACTATATAAATACCATAAGACTGGTAATAAGGTTTCTTGGACAGTTTTCTCCTCCACTCCCATTCTGTTTAATTAATTCTCTACTGCCTGGACTCTGGACCACACTTACTGACGTAAAACCGTGAACAACGTGACTCACTCGGACGTGAAACAGGCGTGTGATACGTGTTCCGACATAATCGTCGTCTTTTTTTTCTTCCCCTGTCTTCTAACCCCATTTTGAAGATTCTTCTTACTCATGGTCTTCTGTAAGCATTTTATCTCGATCAGGGCTGCAGATCTGGAGACTATCCTGGAAACGCTGGACCCGAGGTGGAAGAACACCAGTCTGTAACAAGCCATCGTTCATACTCCAGCTAGTGGCATGTTTATAGGTAGTTGGAAATAAATAAGAGTTTTTGGAGTTTGTGAAGAACATGGTAACTATAAAAACTGACATTAATCCAAAGTGAGGCTTGTGGGTATGGAACCAGGCTTCCAACCTTGCAACTCAATTGGAGTGCCCTTAAGCAAGGCACTTAATGCCCACCACTGTGGGTACGTGTGGTCACTGGGTAGTGTGTGTTCACTTGTGTGTATGTGTGAGTTTCACTTTACAGATGTGTCAAATGCAGAGATCATTGGGGTAAAAGTAAAGAGAAAAAGTAGTTTACTCTTACTCTTGCTTTATGGAAGGATCACGTCCAAGCATAGAACTGAGTGAAGAACCTCTCTGTGGTCACAACCATTTCTTCACAGCCTGCCACTCTTGTACTAGTACAAGACCCATGACCTACCAATGTCTTCATACACGTATAGCTCTAATGGTGCGATCAGACTACTCAATGTTTTTGTCTTTCACGATATTCACAATGTTAGATTAGAGGTCAGCTGTGGCTTGACGTTAGATCCAGTCTTGAATGGAAGGTTGCTGGTTTGATCCTCCGTACCAACAAGACACAACTGAAATGCCCTTGAGCAAGGCACCCAACCCCCCAACTGCTATTCTGGCTTTGGATAGGTGCTTTTCAAGTGTGTTAGTTGCCTCTTAGCCTGCCTTTCATTACATGGATGGGTTAAACACAGAGGTCAAAGTCCTCACAGTTGTTCGATCAATTCACTTTCATTTTCACCTTCACATTAAGTATTGTATAGTGTATAGTGCCATAATTTCTTGCTGCGTCTTAGTAGGAAGACTGGCAACAATACGCATTTTGTGCCGACCAAAACATATCTGCACAAGGGAGCACTGTCCCACTATTGGTCATCATCAAGGTACATGTCGAATGAGATGGTGAAAAGATCTAAATAATAGGTGAAAAACTAGAAACTTAAAAAGATCCAAATAATTCTAACGTGCTAGACTTCTTGTTGGGGTGCCATGGGACATCCCAGATTCCCCATCACTGTTCTATGGTTATGTCACACTGGATATTCCATTCCTCCTCGAACCAGTTTCAGCAGCCGATGATTGGAACGCCAAGGCCCTCACCTCAGACCACCACCCAAACCACACTGCACTGGTTCCCCATTACTGCCTCTCTGACAGGTGGTACGCCCAGGAAAGAACGGACCCGTGTTGCTCTTTCAGACTGCTTGCCAAGAAGCCCCTTCCCCAGGTCTGGCTCCAGGGTGGGTTCCTGGTAACCGTTTTCCGGCTGAGGGAAGCTGAGGATAATTACCGACAGAATGAGATTGTGGATATAAGTGGCTAAAATTAGCTTCCTTCACAGAGTGGCACTTTAAAAGAGTTTGTCATTTGGGAGAGACTCTGAGTGAAGCCAGTTCTCCTTCAGGTCAAGAGAAGCCAGTTGAGGTGATTTGGACATCTGGTTAGGATGCATCCTGGGCTCCTCCTTTTGTATATGTTGTTCCAGGTATGTCTAACTAAGAGGAGATGCCAGGGAAGACCCAGGGCATGTTGGAGAGATTATATTTCTTGGCTGGCCAATGAGTGCCTCAGCACTCTCCTGGAAGAGTTAGGAGAGGTGGCTGGGGGAGGAAGGTTTGGGCCCCTTTGGTGAGGCTGCTGCTGTCCCCATGACCTGGACCCCAGACAAACGGGGAGATGAATCGATGGATGGATACACAGTTCGTTCCTTGTTCCATCAGCTTGTGTTTGCATCCGTTGCTAGAAATTTGTCAGATAATTCAGATGAAATTTAAATATCAGGACTATTGAATTTTTCCCAACTCTTTTAATTCGAGACACATTTTATAATCCAAAGAATAAGGAACAGGACACACATTTTGCTGAAAAACAAGGAGGAATTGCGCAACACACGAGCGAACTCTCTCTTCTTAAATCTTCACATTAGCCAAGTGTGTGTGGGTGTGTGTTATACGTCTACATTAAAACAGATGGCATTGTACCTTAGTCTAAATCTCCGCTGCAGTGTTTCCTCTCTTCATCACGTCGTCTATAATCACTTCTTTTCTGTCTCATATCCCTTCTTACCTTGTGTCTCTTTTTAAAAAAACACACAAACATTTAGACGCTGATGTCAGAGATCAGAGATCGGATGTGATGAATTCTTACTCATCCCCGCTGTGCCTGTCTCAGTTTAAATGCGTACATTGTTGATTATTTTCCTATACGAGCGCCCAGCCACCCACACACACCTGTTTACTTGAGATAATTATTAGACAATGCTATAGCTACAACTGTTTACATTATAAACCAAAATGCTTGATTTATGTTTGGTGCAGTTGGTGAAGGAAACTATGTAAGGAATAAGTATTATATAAATGTTTGTTTAGTGACTTTCTATTCCAAACCTTAGACATATAAAATTAATCTGCAAGTTGACTTGCTGTATTTCTTTAATAACAAGTGCGAGTATATTTTTTTGGACTGATTTATTTGACAAGCAGTGACCAATTACTTGGGTTAAATATTAAACCCGGTGTTTAAAGTCCTGCTTTTCAGGATTCAGGACACACTAGATTTGCTAGCTTTAATATTAAACATTCACAGACGGGGAAGTCCACTAGGTGATTAGCCGTCTAGATACAGAGTGACAGCATTTCTCATAAGCAGTGCCTCATTTCCTTAAACAGGGCTAAAGTGAGGGGGCGTTAGCAGTGAAGATCCAGGCAGTTTCCCAGGCCGTTCAATAAGAAACAGAGAAAAATATATACAATTAAAAATTAAATAAAAACTACACATTGATTTTGAAAAGCACAGCTTTATTTGTAATCCTTGGTAAATTGTTTGGTATAAAAAAAAATAAAATGCATTTATTGGAGTTATAAGAACTCTGAGTCACATTATGATGCATCACACCACCCTTTTTGATTATTTCTCTCTGGCATCATGTCCCCATGTGATTTATTCCTTGTCCGGTCAAAATATGTATCTTCTTTGTAAGCAGATTTGTTGAACTGGTGATTTAGTTATTAACCAGGCTGGCTGGTAATAATAATAATACTTATTATTATTATTATTATTATTATTATTATTATTATAATAATAATAATAAGAAGAAGAAGAAGAAGAAGAATTTTGTTGTTGTCATTGTATAAAATATGTAAAAATATTAATTAATTGTACCAATTATTACTATTTATTAAATGTAGCCTATTATATACTAGTATTGTCAGAACATTTAGAATTTCAGATCATTCGAACTTTTATTATTCACTTTTATTATTATTATTATTATTATTGTTGTTGTTGTTGTTTTGTTGGTTTTTTTGTTTTGTGGTTGTTTCTGTATTTAAAAAGTACTAATTAATTGTAGTAATTATTACTATTTATTAAATATAGCTTGTTATAAACTAATATTGTCAACTTTATTTTTAGAATATTAGATCATCAGAACTTTTATTATCAGTAGCAGTAGTAGTATTGCTGTTGTATTTAAAAAGTATTAATTATTTGTGATAATTATTACTATTTATATAGAAAAAGACTATTTAAAAAAGCTTATTATGTCCGAACGTCGGATAAAAAAATAAATTTGACTTTCATTCTGCATTAAAATTGGAAAATTGGTTTATTCTGTGCGACATTGTGGGATTGATTCGTAAAACTGTCTATACAAGCTATTAGTACACATCAAGCATATAACATAAAAGGTGTGTAATCTTAATAAAGTTATTGACCTGCTGAGCTTGCACACAGAGGAATGTGACCTATGATATTAACCCATCTGTGCAGTCGTGTGTGGTTGGTACAGGAGGATTAAAACTATATTATACCCAACTCGGCAGAATATAAAGAAACACAAGCAGTACTTTATAGATTTTAAGATACTGTAGAGACCTTTGTCATATTGCTAATACACAATCCCTCCCCCCTCCCCCCCTTCCCCAGCAGCCCACTTCCTCTAAAAAGAGTCTAGAAAAACAAAACCTGATCTCACAATCAATATTAATTGGATCCTGTATGGATATGCACATTCAGGATTATGATTCATTCTTAAGCATTGTTGACTCCGTTAGTTGTAGGTTTATGGTAATAAGTGCTTCAGCATGCCCATACATCTATCATTCCGGCCCAGACGAGACGATCAGACATGACGGAGCCAGGTGAGCGTTTCCCCGATTTCTGCTCCCATTTGTGGGTTTTGATTCTTCATTTTGACTGCAACGTGAACTTCCTGCCCCAGCACGAGAGTGTCACTTTCCTAACAAACAAGGCTCTCCATTGTCTTGTTATGTTTTCTCTGCTTTAGCTTACCTGCATTAAAGCAAGCAGGCCAGAGTCTTGCGGTTTTCTTTTCCCTCTTTAACCTGCCTAACAATAGCACTGAAATAACAGTGCACTGGATATCAGTGTGTCTCAGGTCTTGAATGAAATTTGTAGTTATTATAGCATGTCACCGTCTAGAGTAGGGGATTTTCATGAATGAAATATAGCTACAAATTTCTAGTGGTTGAAATGTAGACCTGTAGATTTGTAAGAAGGTCCTGGGACACCACGCGCTGCCAGAACAGCTCCAGCGTGCCTTGGCATAGACTCTACGAATCGCAGGAACATCGCTCTTCCCCTCAAATGCTGTTTTAATGATGATGGTGGTGATGATGGTGGTGGTCACACACATCACACTCCCATAGGTGATGTTCAGTTGGGTTGTGATCTGGTGACCGGGAATGCCTTTGCGTTTGATATACGTAATTTGTGAATGGGGTGGAGTCATCCTTCAAGAGACCACACCTATCAGTTTCGGAGAACCCTGACCATGCCGGCGAATGAATAAATGCCCCCATATCAAACTTGAGCTGCAGTTTAATTTTAATTTGTCCAGTCTGCATACTGTACACACTGAAGTACCAGAAAAACTGGTACACCAGTCTAATGCTCCACAAGCCTGCTGAGTAAACAGTACAATTCCTGTAGAACGGTCCACATTTTTTTTTGTATTTCTAGGTGTCGGATTTCTGTGTTTCACAGCACGCTGCGTAGCATCCCAGATGTGTTTGATAGATCCGGTGACTTAGGTGTGAATGGCAAAACCCCAAACTCACATGAGTGTTCCTCTAACCATAATTTGGTGTCTCTAGATGTGTGTGGTGGCACGTTGCCCTGCTGGAAGAGGCCAAACCCATCAAAATGAATGCAGGTCATGATTTTTTTAAAAAGATGATGCTTGTAGATGTACCAGGGGTCCCATGGAATGCCAGCTAAACAAACCCCATACCATTTTTTTTTTTTTTATTACAGTTTGTATCAGTAGTTTTGGTACTTCACTACACTACACTACTTCACTACAATGATGTTACAGTGGATGCTCTTACGTACACTATGATATGATCTTATAGATCTTATAGATTTTTGAAACTATTACTTTATATCCTGTTTTGAACCATACACAGATGTTATCATGCTTGTCGTGGCATTAGACTTATTAATTTCCCTTTTATTCAAACCAAATGTAAAGCCAGAAACTTAATCATATTGTAATTACACAATCCTGCAATTCAAGTGATATCATAATTACAGAATCAGGACCAAACATATAAATAGAACATGTTATAGGTTTGATGTTCAGGATGTTCACTTATCAGAAGGTCAAGTAGTTCCATTATTTCTCATCCATAAAAAGGAAATCTGTCCCAACTTTACACCAAGTTAACATGTTCGACCATGAGAATTCGACCATTTCTCTCAAGGGAAGCTGCCCAGGTACTAGTCCAGTCTCTTGTCATCTCAAGACTGGACTACT
>JAOVVF010000051.1:21544947-21560377 GCA_028565595.1 Duopalatinus emarginatus | reverse complement strand
GTTTCTGTCTCTCTGTGTCTGTCTGTGTGTTTCTGCCTCTCTGTGTCTGTCTGTGTGTATCTGCCTCTCTGTGTCTGTCTGGGTGTTTCTGCCTCTCTGTGTCTGTCTGTGTGTTTCTGCCTCTCTGTGTCTGCCTGGGTGTTTCTGTCTCTCTGTGTCTGTCTGTGTGTTTCTGCCTCTCTGTGTCTGTCTGTGTGTATCTGCCTCTCTGTGTCTGACTGGGTGTTTCTGCCTCTCTGTGTCTGTCTGTGTGTTTCTGCCTCTCTGTGTCTGTCTGGGTGTTTCTGCCTCTCTGTGTCTGTCTGTGTGCTTTTGTCTCTCTGTGTCTGTCTTTGTGCTTTTGTCTCTCTGTGTCTGTCTGGGTGTTTCTGCTTCTCTGTGTCTGTCTGCGTGTTTCTGTCTCTCTGTGTCTGTCTGTCTGTTTCTGTCTTTCTGTGTCTGTCTGGGTGTTTCTGCTTCTCTGTGTCTGTCTGGGTGTTTCTGTCTCTCTGTGTCTGTCTGTCTGTTTCTGTCTTTCTGTGTCTGTCTGTCTGTTTCTGTCTTTCTGTGTCTGTCTGTCTGTTTCTGTCTCTGTCTGTTAGTTTCTGCCTTTCTGTGTCTGTCTGTGTGTTATTGTCTCTATGTGTCTGTCTGTGTGTTTGTCTCTCTGTGTATGTCTGTTTCTGTGTCCGTCTGTGTGTTTCTGCCTTTCTGTGTCTGTCTGTGTGTTTGTTTCTCTGTGTCTGTCTATGTTATTCTGTCTCTCCGTGTCTGTCTTTTTGTGTCTGTGTTTCTGTCTAATTCTGTGTTTGTCTTTGTGTTTCTGACTCTCTGTGTCTGTCTGTATGTTTGTCTCTCTGTGTCTGTCTGTGTGTTTCTGCCTCTCTGTGTCTGTCACTCTGTGTCTGTCTGTGTGTTTGTCTCTCTGTGTGTCTCTCTCCTTGTCTGTCTGTGTGTTTCTGCCTCTATGTGTCTGTCACTCTGTGTCTGTCTGTGTGTTTCTGCCTCTCTGTGTCTGTCTGTGTGTTCCTGTTTCTCTGTGTTTGTGCTTCTTCTAGTGCTTGATTGCAGAGCAGCGTTTACACTCAGACATAAATATCAAAAACAGGGACCATGTGGTTACACCATTCTGGCATCACACAGTGTATTTGGTTTCTCTCTCTCTCACTCACATACACACACACGCACACACACATACACACACACACACACTTTTCTCAGCTGTTGCTCAGCTTATACCCTTGTGGTGAAATATTGATATTATTGAAATATTGAGTAATGCAGAAAATCCTGCAGATGCAGACCAAGACCTTCAGTTAATGTTCACATCCAACATCAGACTAGGGACTCGAAATGTGATCACACTGACCTGATCTGTTGAATACTTGTCGATGCCAGAGCAGTTTGAGTATTTCCGAATGCTTTATAGATGAGAATTAGATGGCCAAAGGTATTGGGACATCATTAGTGCATTGGCACTAATACAGAGTTGCTCCCTCCTTTGCAGCTATAACAGCTTCCACTTTTCTGGGAAGGGTTTCTACAAGATTTTGTAGTGTGTCTGTGGGAATTTTTGCCCATTTATCCATTAGAGCATTTGCGAGGTCAGACACTGGTGCTGGACGAGTGGGCTTGCCTTGCAGTCTCTATTCTAGTTCATCCCTAATGTGTTGGATAGGGTTGAGATCAGGGCTTTGTCAAGTTCCTGTACACCAAACTCACCCTCACCTTCATGGACATTGCTTTGTGCACTGGGACACAGTTATGCTGGAACAGAATTCCCAAAGTGTTCCCACAAAGCTGGAAGCATACAACTTTCCAAAATGTCTTGGTGTGGTGAAGCTTCACTGGAACTAGGGGACATAGAACAACTCCTAAAAAATATTCCCTAAAGCGTGATCCCTTCATCCCCCAACCTGGGCATACATATACAGTCTAGGTAGGTAATGTTATCCTAGCATTCACCAGCCCAAACTCATAAATCACACTGCCAGACAGAGAAGCGTGATTGTTTACTTCACATAACACGTCGCTACTGCTCCGGAGTCCAGTGGCGGCATGGTTTACACCACTCCATCTGATGCTTGACATTGTGCTCGGTGATGTAAGGCTTGTATGCGGCTGCATGCTCGGCCATAAAGCTCCCAGTGCACGGTTTTTGTCCTGATGTTAATGCCAGATGGAAGAAATTTCATGAGCTGACTTGTAATCCTGGCATCCAATTACAGTACCACACTCGAATTTAGTGAGTTCTTTAGGACGACCCATTCCTTCATAAATGTTTGTAAACGCAGACTGCATGGCTAGGTACTTTTGTCCATATGTTGTAGAAAAAGTGAAAGTGAAAGTGAACTATTCAGCTACTTTGCTTGCACACAGAGGAATGTGACCTTTGCATTTAACCCATCTGTGCAGTAAAACACAGACACACATGAACACAAGGGGACAGTGAACAGACTTGCCCGGAGCAGGGAGCAGCCCCAAACCACAACGCCCAGGGAGCAGTTGAGGTTCCTTGCTCAAGGGCACCTCAGTCGTGTCTTGCCTTGTGCAGGGAAGTGAACCCGATTCCCTAAACACTAGGCCACGGCTGCCACGGCTGCCCCGCCAGATCAGTTTACAGACTGGTTTGAGCTGACAGGTAACCTACTGTAAATCAAATAACCACTTGTTACAGCCTCGGTGAGCAGAAAAGCATCTCAGAACTACTTGGTTTTACAGAAAACAAAATGAATTGCATATGCTGTATATCAGCAGCACCTTCCGAATGCTAAATACCAACATAGTGGCTCTAAAACCTTTTAACTTTCACTTGAAATGTTTGCAGCAATGTATTTTAACCAAGCCAACCTGTATTCTACTAAAAAATTTTATAAAAAGTTTGTTTATGTACAGTACAGTACACAGGTGCATGCCTAGTGGTTAGGGAACCAGTCTTATGACCAGGAGGTTCCGGGTTCGAGCCCTGCACAAGGCAAAGCATGACTGAAGTGCCCTTGAGCAAGACACTTAACTGCTCCCTGGTCGCTGTAGTTTGGAGCTCCCCCCACTCCAGGCAAGTGCGTTCACTGCCCCCTAGTGTTCACTAGTGTATGTGTGTGTTTCACTGCACGGATGGGTTAAATGCGGAGATCACAAATAGTTCACTTTCTCTTCACTTTGAAACATTGCCAAAGTTCATTTGCAAAGTTTGTACCATTCATAACCATATGATCAGGCTTACTGAGCTCAAGAACTGTGTTTCTATGGCAACAAAGTGAGGCTTCTACAAGCCATGTGGTGACATGGTACAGTAACGCAGACATTTTTTAAATGCTTTCACGCTTGGTATAGATACCTGTGTTATACTATACTGCATTAGCACATGACTTGGGAAACCACCTGAACCTGAAAAATCTGATCATATGTCATTAAAAGCATGTCATGCATGAAAAGGTGTACACTTAATGTGTCACTTGAACAGGAAGAACAGGATGTTCGAGTTCTTCCACTCCAACTTTTTTTACTCCAACAAGGCAGCTGTAGGCTTGTGATTACGAAACCAGCCAACCAGCCACCAGACGGTCGTGAGTCTGGTCCCCAGAACCGACATGATATTGCTGAAGTGCGCTAGAGCACGGCATATAATTCTGGATAGGGTTGCTGACCACTCTGGGTATGTGTGCTCACTGCCACCTAGTTCCTCTGTGTGTGCAAGCACAGTGGTCAATGAGTCAATAAGCAAATCTTGCTTGTACAAGAATGTTGATATTTATATAACATATAGAAGCTGCTGCAAATAAGTTGCATGCAAATGTGTTTTTCTGCAGGATTGGGCCAGCTGTGGGCCAGCCGTGGGCCTGGGGGTTAGTGAACCAGTCTCGTGACTGGAAGACACAACTGAGGTGTGCTTGAGCAAAGCATCTAACTTCCCCAACAGCTCCCCACTCTGGGCAAGTGTGTTCATTGCCCAGAGCAATAGTGTTAATAGGGTTAAATGCGGAGGTCACGATCCTCTGCGTGCAAACACAGTAAGCCAATAGTTCACTTTCACTTTCACTTGTGGTTAAGGAACCAGCCTTGTGACTGTAAGAGCAACTGAGAAGGCAATATTGAACTGCCCTTGAGCAAGGCACCTAACCCCTAACTTGCTCCCTAGGTGCCATGGATAGGGGCTGCCCTCTGCTTCAGGCAAGTGTGTTCAATTTCCCCTAGTGTGTGTGTGTTCAATATCAGGAGCTATTAGTGATATCATGAAGGCATCTTGTCTGTCACTATGGTAACCGCGCTATAACTATGATGTCACAGAAGGGCAACAGATCGTCCAATGAGACGCACTATAGCTGTGACGTCACGGAAGGGCGACGCCTGATTGGCACAGAGTGCAACACTTGCAGTTTCTTCTCTCTAGTTTTACAAATTTATAGGCTAGCGTTGTCGATTATTATTTTACAGCCGTAGGGTTGTGGTTAAGGACAAAACCTTGGAAGCAGAAAGCCCCAGGTTCAAGCCCTGTAACCAACAAGACTCGGCCAAAGTGCCCTTGAGCAAGGCACCTAACCCCCAAGTGCTCCCGGGTGTTGCAGACAAGGGGCTTCCTAGCACTCTGGGTACTCTACTTACTGCCCCCACAAGTGTGTATGTGTGTGTTTCACTGCATCCTTCCTCCCCTGCTTTTAAAACCACCAGCCGCCACTGCTGTAGACTCGCATTCCTGCTCTTTATTTAGTCTTTCTCTCGTTTTTTTGCACCGTTGAGACTCACTGAATGGTTTGATAAAGATATAAAACACTGGCGATCTTCGCAGTCATGAGATCTCAACTCAAACAAGCACCTGTCAGAGATTTTGGCGGGACATGTAGACAGCATGTCCCATCACCAGCTCCACCACCATCATCAAAACACCAGCTGGGGGAATATCTTCATGAAGACAGGTGGTTTTCCCTCCAGAACAGCCCCGGGCACTGGATAACCAATGCCAAAATGCCTTAAAGCCAGCAGGCCTACTCCTTATTAACACACTTAATGTGTTAATCACCTGTGTGTGTGTGTGTGTGTGTGCATGTATGTGTGTGTGAGTCTCCATGTACACCATGTAAGAAAGAAAAGTGGATCAGATGGTGCGACACAGGAGCAGCACATCTGCTAAAGTGTGTTCGGGTGTAGATATGTGTTGTGCATGTGTGTAGATTTTGTGCATGTGTGTAAGACATGGACGCACACACAGATGGGTGGAGAGAGATAAGGAAGTGATAAATTGCTGCATCTGTTGACCCAACAGCACATGGCTTGTGTTAATCCCTTCTGATTTATATACTGTCAGGATGTTCACCCTTTAACACTCCGTCTGTGTGTGTGTGTGTATGTGTGTGTGTGTGTGTGTGTGTATGTGTGTGTGTGTACACATGTTTAGTGGATCACACTTCCGATCAGATGGTGCCAGCTTGTTGCTGTCTGTCATTTCAGGCTGGATATCAGTGTCAGTGTAGAGGGAGCAAAGCTTCATTTAATCAGAATTTCACAGTCGGATTCTCACTGGCAGCAAGTGTGTATGTGTGCGTGTGTGTGTGTGTGTGTCATGAGTCTTTGTTTCCCACAGTAATGATGTTATATAGTTTAAGAACTAGGAAGTAAATTGTCCTTATTGCATTTATATGTACTTATACGCCAGACAGTTTCATCTACATGAGAGTGGATATCGTTATATAATTATATAAATAACAACCTGGAAGATTTCAGGCAGTCCATTCCTGCTTCTCAGCATTATCTGATAATGTAAACGTCGCATTTCTCCAGCAGCCGTTGCCTGAAGCCGTTACTTGGCACATCCTGAGGGAACTCGCGTACTACTGCGAAATAACACGCCGCTGCTGGCCATTTTTCTCCCGCCTTGAAAGCCTGTAAAGTCTTTTGCCTGTCATGGTGAAAGGCTTTCGCCCAAACACTCGGCCTTCTCCAAACTCCTCCTCCTCCTCCTCCTCCTTCTCTTCCAGACTCCCTTTAACCCAAATAAACCCTTTAGCTTCACACCTCATGTGAAGCACTTGTGCATGTGCTTTTTCAGGATTTCACTAATGCTGGTCATATGGTTCGCACAAGACAGCTTTGTCTCTGCAGTTCTGCCAACAAACCTCTGAAAATACTCACAATTTTTCCTTTTTTTTTTATGAACGTATAAGGAAGAAATGCTCCCTGAGTCATATATTGTCATCACTGGTGGTCTTTTTCTTGCCTTGTCACACCACGTCTGGATGTCTCATTTATACGGTATTTACGCATCAGAATATCCAGGGGTAAAAAAATAATAAATAAATGAATGAATGAATGAAGGAAGGAAGGAGAGACTGGATGCTGTATCTGAATAGAATAGTGTTTATAATTCTGCACACACACACATGCTATACAGTGAAGTGCCAGACAAACTGGTACACCAGTATAATACTTGGTAGGTTCCACCATGGACATGGATTGTATGAGTTTCTCTACGCAATCAGGACAGCAATCATATATCCTGCAGAAAGCTCCGCAATTCTGATGTATTCCGATATTCCGAGGTGTAGGATTTCTGTTCCGCAGCGCATTGCTTGGCATCCCAGATGTCTTCGATAACATTGGGATCTGGTGACTTAGGTGGGAATGGTCAAACCCTGAACTCAGATAAATGTTCCCAGAACTACCATGGAATGCCAGCCCGGCTTGTCTGTACCAAATTTCTGGCACGTCAGTGTATGCTGTATGACCGATTGTCCAATCTCCAGCCACAGGTCCATATATGGCCCATGGACTGATGTACAGAGGCTATGCTCCTCTTACATATTCTGCTTTTGCCTGCAGATTGTGTTAACAAAAAGTTACCAGTGACCCTACATTCACACTGACAGCGATATTTTCACCACTCGTCACCCAGACCACGGGTCGTTCATCTCCTGTGGGTGTTTTAGTGAAAGTTTCTACACTCAAGCCAACTGATCGTTACCATGGTTTTATTTTCCTGATGTCAGGAACAATCGCCTACGCAGTACACCACACCTTTCTGACTATAGTTGTTACATAAAGCTAAAGACGCATCATATAGTGTAAACCACTAGGCCACAGGGGCAGTTGTGGCCTAGTGGTTAGTTAACCAGTCTCTTGACCGGAAAGTTGTGGGTTCGATCCCCGCCCAGGGCAAGACATGACTGAGGTGCCCTTAAGCAAGGCACCTAACTCCCCCAACTGCTCCCCGGGCGCCATGGTTTGGGGCTGCCCCCCGCTCGGGGCAAGTGTGTTCACTGCCCCCTAGTGTTCACTGGTGTGTGCGTGTGTTTCACTGCACGGATGGGTTAAATGCAGAGGTCACATTCCTTCTGTGTGCAAACACAGTAGGCAAATAATTCACTTAATAATAATAATAATAAGACAGAGGAGTTTAAGACCATGACAATCAGGTTCAGGAGCAAATATTTAGGAACGACTTAAAGCACTGTTTCACAGTGGAGATCCAGCCTGCAGCACCCGGCTCAGTTCACACTGGTCTTAGCTCATTTGTCATGTCTTTGACTCCACCCCCCTTGCGTCACCCACGTTCGTGCTTCCTCTTGGCGCCGGACATCTCCGGATCTCATTGAAAATGAACAAGTAGCGGCTTCTTTGTCATGTTGCCGGTGTGAATACAGGATGACGAGCCATTTCAAAGAGCTGGCAACCACAACCGGATGTATGTGTGTGTTAATAATTATTAAATAGGATTATTTCATTTATGATTATTTACTTGTCTGATTATTTTTAGTCCTTGAAACAGGTGGGGTGACAGTAAATCAGAGCTGAACACACACACCCACACATACTCAGACACAGGTGGGGCTCCAGGCGTAGTCTTTCTCCCTATCTTCAGCTATTTTAAGTCCTCAGAGACCTTATTCCTGCACATCTGGACAGATGCTCGGCGCTGGGCTTTATGAGCTGATCACAGGATGTGTGTCGTAACAGGATATGAAAGTTAGGTTAAGAGTTGGGTTAATGAATATGAATCAAATTGGTGGTTTATTTCCATTGGAATAAAAGATGTGTCCTTTCCAGTTAGCCATGAGGAAGGTAGCATGTTAAAAATCCTTTTTTTCCCCCTGTGCTGTACAATATATAGTGTTACTGCTGTCATGATCCTCTACAAAACAATATGAAATTCCCATGTGACACTCAAGTGAAAGTGACCTGACTGATCGACTGTGCTTGCACACAGAAGAATTCGACTTATGCATTTAACCCGTTCGTGCAGTAAAACACACACTAATAAACGCATAGACTAGGTTAACACATTTCCCCCAAGCATAGGGCAACCCTATCCACTGTGCCCGGGGATCAGTCGGGGTTATTCGGGACCTTGTCATGTTGGTAGAGCGAATCAAACCAGCAAGTTTCCAGTCAGAAACATAATATCTACACTCGATATTAACAGTTGTGGCTCCATACACATATCTAATGAATAGAAGTGCCAGAAAAACTGGACCTGGTCCGACCCTGTGGATTATAGCAACGCCACGCCACCTATGCACGCCGTTGGTTGCGTCCGTCATTGTGCGCCTGAATCTATGGAAGCTTCATAATGGTATAAGGTTTGTTTAGCTGGCATTCCATGTAACCCGTGGTCGACATCTACAAACGTCTTTGACAGGTGAACACTATGTAAACCTCTTTGCTGATGAGTTACAATGAGTTCATGTCCTGCATTCATTCTGATAGGTTTGGTCTCTTCTAAAAGGACAATGCGCCACCATGTACCAGACCATATGGTTGGTGTGGTACAGTGGTAACATCATTGGCTCTCATGTGAGAGACGTGGGTTGATTCCCGGTCTGGACAACCAGTCTGTACTACACCAATAAGGGTCCTTGGGCAAGACTCCTAACACTATGTTGGCCTCCTGTAATAGCAGTAACCTTGTAAGTCGCTCTGGATAAGAATGTCTGCCAAATGCTGTAAATGTAAATGTAAATACACGTCTGGAGACGCCAAATTATGGTTAAAGGAGCTCTTGTCTGACTTTAGGGTTTTGACAAGTCACTAAAGCACAGAATTGTGGACCTTTCTGTAGGAAGTTGGAAGTTCTTTTGAAGTGCATTGCCTACAGAATATGTCCACATGTTTGTGGAGCCCATGCCCCATTATATTTCTGAAGTCTTTCTCGCCCACACATTTTTTTTCTTTTTTTACACCACCAGTTGTTTCGGCAGTTTGGTGTATATATAAATAGCTTAATATATAAAATGTAAAGTAGAGACTATAGCTATAAGTACTATAATATACGTCCTTTTTAATATACAGAGTGAATCCGTACAATACAGTGAACTAAGTGTATAAGTAGTGTTAGATGTCCGGTGTGTATTGTATTGTGGTCAGTAGTTATACCAGTATGGAGTGGAGTTTATTAGCATATTAGCAATAGCATTAGTGTTCACTGATGCTAGGATGTTTTTAAACCCCGTAGCCTAATTCAGCCCTACTTGCTTCATAGTGTCACACATACTAATATATGCTTTCTGACTTTATATATGATTAATCTGACTTTAACTAGCAGCCTTAGCACCAAAGGTCCAGCTTGCTAACTGTCTACCATGCTAACATTGTGTATCTGCTGCTAGGAGATGAACAAACAGTCGATTTCAACTCATGTGACATGCATTTCCTTTCCTTTTTTTATTCTTGTTTTTTTTTTTTTTTTGTCAAATGTTTGGCTGGCTGTCGCTGTATTGATGTACAGTTTCCTTTGAGGCAGAGCGAAGCTTTCTACGAGCTGCACCGTTTTCAAAAGAGAGGAAATGGGTTCGTGCTCCCAAGGTCAAACGGTTCCTTTTGTGGCGCTCCTGGGGGACAATGACGATGGGATGATGTGATGTGGAGGCGATAGGAGGGGTCAGTGGGATGGAGGTTGCTGCGTTTTTCCATCAAACTGGAAACGAGTTAAAGAGAAAGGAGGATGAGGAACGGTCCTAGAGATTATTTGATTTGTATGTACTCAAAGAAAAAAAAAAAGACTGGAAAGGAAACAAGTTTCACCCCAAGACTTTCACTGAATTGGCAAACGTTTGCTCCTGATGTTTTTAATGAGTTCTCTTCAGACCGAATAATTTCAAACATTGTATTTTCCCCTTCAATGAAAAATGAGGCCACAGAATAATTACGCTTTGCTTGTCATCAGAATATTTTCTCTGTGGGTGTTTTTTGGAACGATACACAGGGATATGTGGTGTCCAACACCCACGCACACATGCACATTGTCAAATCATTCTTAATTAATCCTCCTTTATTTATCGATTCCAATTTTCAGCTTCGAACTACACGCCTGATCCTGTTTGTTTTTTTTTGTTTTTTTTGTTTTTTTTTCATTTATCTTTAAGATTTTGTGCTTGTCTTTGGAACTTTTTAAAACTATATTGTTACCGGACTGGGAAGTTGCCAGATTCAGCCTCCCTCCACTCCCCCCGATCTTCTTCTTTGTTGTTATTTTGCATTTGAAAGGGCCACCCATTGGGCTTGGAGGGGAGAGAGTCTCTGCGAGCTGCCTGTTTGGAATATTAATGCCTTTCTCTTGGGAAAACTGCCTACGGGATGAGGAACGAGCTGCTCCGCTCACACCATTCCCACTTCCGTTCGGCTGTGCTCTCAGAGACAGAGGGCGAGGGAGAGAGACAGAAAGACAGAGACAGAAAAAGGGGGTGAGATCTCAGGTTTATACATGTCTGTGAGTTGTTACACAAGACTTTTGACTTTTCTGTGATCTAAGGTCTTGAAATTCTTGTAACCTGATGATTCATCAGTATAACGGATGGATGAGATTACATCTACTGGGGATGTTTCTTCACTCATCTCAGAGGCTTCAATATTTCTTTATCAGGATTAAAGTCATCTTGATTTGCAAACACCAATCATTCAAAACTAACCCGAATGACCAGAAATCTTCCTGGCCATATAACAGAGTCTCCGCTTTCCAAGGCTTTTAACCATTAAATAAAACCTCGAACCTAATAACGTGAGCATTTTACTGGTAGAAAGATTTAAGCAGTGGGAACACACTGGCAGCACATCTACTGGCAACAGAGGTGATGATGACGACGATCGTGATGAGCGTCCTGGGGGATGGACAGAGCCAGAGACACCGCCCTCAGCAGGATTTGGCCTACGCTGGGCCAGACTGAAGAAAACAAGCCATGCGAATGGTTTCATGAGCCAGGCTTTTGAAAGAGCCACCGTTCCTCCATCATAAGAGGGAGAACCATTCTTAATGGCTTTTTCAGACGGCAGAGCTTACGTCTTTCTGCAAGAGTCATCCCAGTCCTTTATTTTAACCCCCTCCACCCCCCCACCCCCCAAAACAACCCTCCCCTTCTCCGTCTCTTGACGGTTCACATCTCAGTCAGCGCAGCCGAACAGATGTGCTCACTCCCCAGAACTGACAACAAGCTTTAGACATTTCTATATTTCCACAGGGATCTAAGTACTATATGCACTCCGACATTGATCTGTTAATACGTTTGCCTCCAGTGACGTATTATAACAGCAGAAGAGGAGTATTAATTTCACGTTCGCTGAAATCTGTTTATTCTACTCTGGTGTTCAAGTTCTTTGAATTGGGTATGGATAATTAAGCAGTTATCAGCCATCAAACATTCATGTCTACAATGTTGTTGGTCCTCAAAGTCATGAGATTTGTTTATGGATTTAATTCTAAATTAAGATCTTATCCCAATATTTACACATGATATAAATCACCCACACTTAGTTCACACATCCAGTGTTGTCAGTTCTTTCATTGAGTAGAAGTGTCTGAATTTTCATTATCGCACTAATCGCTGCGTCCACTGAAGTGGTTGGTGTGGTACAGCCGTAAAACCATTGGCTCCCATGTGAGAGACCTGTGTTCGATTTCCGGTCTGGGCAACCAGGCTGTGCTACATTAATAAGGGTCCTTGGGCAAGACTCCTAACACTACATTGTCCCACCTGTAATACCAGTAACCTTGTAAGTCGGTCTGGATAAGCGCGTCTGCCAAATGCCGTAAATGTAAATGCAAGTGCTGGAAAAAACTGGGATAGATTGGTGGTGGCTCCGTAAAAGTATGGGGTTTTTTTTTGGCTGGCATTCCATGGTAGTTAGTGGCACATTCATCTGAGTTTGGGGTTTTACCCTTGCCACCTATGTCACCAGATCTTACTGTTATCAAACACATCTGGAATGCTATGCAACACGCTGTGGAAGACAAAAATCCTACACCTCGGAATACAACAGAATTGTGGCGAGTTCTGCAGAAAATATTGTGTTCATATCCTACAGAATATTTCCACAAGCTTGTGGATTCCATGTCTTGTCGGGAACCTAGAAACCGGTTTCTCAGTCTATGCGGTTTACATGAACAGCATGACCTTTAACCTTCCTGGTTACTTTGGCATTTTATTTTTACTATCACAACTTCATGAAGCCGCATGATACTAAAACAAGTTCATGGAATCATAATGTGTGCAGTGCACTAAATGTAGGATTTCCTGTGGTATCTGGCACCAAGATGTTAGCAGCAGACCCTTTATGTCCTGTAGGTTGTGAATTGGGGCCTCCATGGATTGGGCTTGTTTGTCCAGCACATCCCACAGCTGCTTGATCAGATGATGATTTTTAAGCAATCTGGAGGTCAGGTCATGTTCGTCAAATTATTCCTGAACAATTTTTGCGGTGTGTCAGGGAGCCTTATCCTGCTGAAAGAGGCCCCTGCCGTTAGGGAACACTGATGCATGAAGGGGCGTGCTTGGTCTGCGGCAATGTTTAGGTAGGTGGTACGTGTCAAAGTAACATCTACATGAACGTCAGGAGCTAAGGTTTTTCCAGCAGCAGAACATTGCCTTAGAGAATTAAACTGCCTCCGCTGGCTTGCCTTCTTCCATAGTGCATCTTGATTCCATTTCTTCCCGTAGCTAAGTGATGCACACACATCTGGCTGTCCATATGATGTAAAAAGAAAATGTGATTCATCAGAGCAGGCCACCATCTTCCATTGCTCCACAGCCAGTTCTGATGCACGTTGCATGTCTTTTCTGTGGTGGACAGGGATCAGCATGGACACTCTGACCGGGCTGCATATACAGCAAGCACAACTCCACACATGCATCAGTGAGCCTTGGGTGGCCATGATCTTTCCACCAGGTCACAAGCTGTCCTTCCTTGGACATTCTGGTAGATGGTAACAACTGCATACCAGGAGCACCCCAAGCAGCCTGCTGTTTTGGAGATGCTCTGACCCAGGGGTCTAACCCTCACAATTTGGCCTTTGTTAAAGTCGCTCAGATCTCGACACTTGCCAACTGCTTACGACACATCAACTCCAAGAACTGACTGATCACTTGCTGCCTAATATATCCAACCCCATGACAGGTGCCATTGTAATAAGACAATCAATATTGTACACTTCACTTGTTTATGGCTTTATCCGATTCTCAGTTCTACACCAACCTTTACAGCTGGCACAATTAAGTCGGGTAGGTAACGTTCTGCTGGTATTCGCTAAACCCAGACTTGTCCATCAGACTGCCAGATTCCACAGAACACATTCTGCTCCAGAGTCCAGTGGTGACATGCTTTACAACACTCCTTCCTATGCTTAGTATTGTGCTCGGTGATGGGAAGCGTTCATGCAGCTGCTCAGCCATGGAAATCCATGTCATGGTGCATCCGGGGCACAGTTTTTGTGCTGATGTTAATGCCAGAAGAGGTTTGAGAATCTGCTGTGGTTCCTAAATGCTTCCACTTTTCAATAATACTACTTACAGTTGTTCATTGACTATTCGTAATAATCCAATGCAACACAACTGCATTAAGAAAAAAAAAACATGATTCTGATTTTAGTTATTATTAGACAACCGACAATGAATCATTCAGCATTTATTTCAGTTTAGGCGTATTTTCATACAACTTTAAAAAAACGGTGACATCAGAATCTACAGGGTGAGTCAAAAGTCACAGGACACATGACCACCTTCCCATTGGAAAAACTTGCCCTGGTCCAATATGGCGGCTTTCAAGATTGCGGCCATGTTCTGGACATAGCCTACATTATAGGCCCCCTTCACCCATTATTAGCTGGGATATTCAGATATGTAATTTTCCCTTTCGTTTCTAAAATAAAACGTCTCGTGAATTTTGGCTCATTCTTTAGATACACAATGTCAGAAGTGACCGTTGCGATGAAAAAACTCCCTGAGACGACAAGAGGAAGAAATGTTAAGAGGAAGCAGAGTCAAAAGGGAACCTGTCCTCATCTGAGTGACACCAGATAATTTAAATCATTACAGTATTGAGTTGTAGAAGAATCGAATCACAGTCGCATTGTTAAAGATTTTACACAACAAATTATCCAGATCAGATTATTATTAACTAAAGCAAAGAAGCATATTGCAGATCTTTGTATCATCCATCCATCCTTACACAGCAGTACAACCTAGAGAAGAACATGGAATGAACACGAACAGAAGTGCATGCACTTGAAGCGGACGTAATCAATATGTCAGTATGCACAAGTCTGGAGGAGGGGAGAATTATACCTGGCGCTGGCATTAATTATACTGAGAGCAAGAACAGATTGTTTGAATAGGTTTGTATAGTGACAGAGTGCAAGCACAGACTGTAAGTGCAGACTCCAGCAGGTCTACCCACAAGATATACCTAAGGGTAACGGCTATGGATTTACAATGAGATGTCGTAAAAGCGAGGTGTAATACATAGATGTTCAAATACTTTTGGCCACAGAGTGTACCAGCACAAGTAAAACTAAAAATCGATACACAGTTTCAGGGTTTATACAAACTCTGAAACTGGCTCATCGACTAAGATCCTGAAACGTTAAAGCAAACTTTATTAATGTTATAATAACCATACTGCATATAATCAGTCAGTCATTCTCTTATATGCTTTGTCTGTCAGGGTCGCGGTTTGTCTGGAACCCATCAGGAATCATTGGGTGCAAGGCAAGGCGAGAATATCCCCTGGACAGGGTGCCAATCGATCGCTGAGTACCTATCCAATTCATCTACCCTGTGTATTTTTTTTTTAGGAAATGGGAGCACCTGGCGATTGAACCCACAACCCCAGGTCCCTGGAGCTGTCTGACACTTGCAACATATAGTAAGTACAGTAATTAATGTTACTGGCTTTAATGCTACAGACATCCAGCTCTGTCTCGGTTGTTAACCCAGCAGAATGTTCTGAAGTCCTGCTGCACTGTTACTATAGAAACAGTACAATATTAAAACGACGGTATTAATATAAACCTGTGCTGATGACACTACCGTCAGAGCTGCTGTTGAAGGAAATTCATCAGCGGTCTCCGTCAAACATTTACGGCATTTGGCAGACGCTCTTATCCAGAGCGACTTACATTATTGGTATTACAGGTTGGCCAACGTAGTGTTAGGAGTCTTGCCCAAGGACCCTTATTGGTGTAGCACAGACTGGC
>JAOVVF010000051.1:21518540-21537602 GCA_028565595.1 Duopalatinus emarginatus | reverse complement strand
ATAAATAAAGGTTATATAATGTTATATAATTTTATAAAACACCAGGAAGGGTAGTGCCCTAGCGCCCTCTATTGGCCAGTGTTATATAGACCAAAAGCCGATGTTCAGAAAAGCAGAACACTGACCTGGACGATCAGGAAGATCATAACACTGATCACTGTTTCACTTTGGTGTCATATCCAGGCTTGTGGTGATACATTTAATTACCCCCCCCCCCACTACCACCCCACGACCACCACCGCTACCACCACCTCTACCACCCTAGGGTAGCGGAGGGGGGGTGGGGGGGGAGCACACCTCTGGATGTTGTTACCTTGTTTGCTTGCTCAGTGTCAAGCTCTCGCAACGCGGAATCAGTCAGTAATCCTATCTGGCCCGCCACCTTAATTAAGGCCCCCACTTCCAAATACAGAAAACCAACTATGCGAGCCTCGATTCCTCTGTACCTTGTCACGCTGCGTTTATTTACACTGACCATGCTTATTTAAGTTATTCACTTGAAGCGCAAACAGAACAGACCTTCTTAGTACTCTTGTCAGCCGCACATTCGTCCTTGTACTAGCAGGACGTCGCTAAAAGGAAGGAGAGGCTTCGGTTTATTTTAAAACGGCATGTAGGGAAACATCGCGCTCGCCCCTTTTCGGCAGCTAATCTCATAATATATGCTTTTTCAGTCTATTAGGAGCAACAACAAGGCTTTTACGCAGCGAGACTGGTACCCGGAGGAGCAACGTCACACAGCAAACGCTAACCTGAGAGCCTGTAAACAAGTTCAGCAAGCTCTGGCTCAGGCACTGAAGGATTATATAAGATAGAGTGCATAGATTGCTGACTGGGTTTTTAAACAAACTTTCAGTATTAAAGTATTATTAATGTATAATATAGTGCGATCGTGTCCTCTGTTTTTATTACCCTGTGAACACTGGGTGTGACTCAGTAATGCACCCAGGGCACTATTCAACGTCAGTAATTATCCTTC
Organism: Duopalatinus emarginatus; assembly: GCA_028565595.1. Classification (NCBI taxonomy): domain Eukaryota; kingdom Metazoa; phylum Chordata; class Actinopteri; order Siluriformes; family Pimelodidae; genus Duopalatinus; species Duopalatinus emarginatus. The sequence continues at coordinate 21,536,623 of JAOVVF010000051.1, read as the reverse complement.
AACGTAATAAGGGTGGCAGCAGATCCGTCCCCCAGTGCACACCGGTTATGACCAGGAAATATACACCTAGGACAGGACATTAGAACATCGCAGGGCACTACAGTTTGCACACACATATTCACACTTAGGGCTGATTTAGAGTTGTCAGTCCCTGGTTCGATTCTAAGAACTGACAAGAAGTGCCCTCGAGCAAGACACATAACCCGTAACTGCTCCCCTGGCACCATGGATAGGGCTGCCCACCGCTCTTGGCAAGTATGGTCACTGCCCCCTAGTGTGTATGTTCACTAGTGTGTGTATTTCATCGCATCGACGGGTTAAATACGGAAAGTGTATAACTTCTTCTGTGTGTGCAAGCACAGTGGTCAAGAAGTGGTTCACGTCCATTAAAATAATTTTGAAAAGATTATTTCAAAATTATTTATTTATTTATTTATTTATTTAAAATGAATCTATGTGCTTTGAAGTTTCTGTTTTAAGATATTTATTTATTATTTATGAAAGGAGTCTCCAGCATCAGTGCTTTGTAACAGTCAGTGCCACCATTTCATCCACCATTTTTAATTAACATGAAGACTGGCGGCTGGTGGGGAAACATCATCTTTCATCATAACCATCATAATTTCAGAGACTAACTCCGCAGTACGCCAGCATGTTGTTGATTATTTTCCTATAAAAGCACACCCTGTTGCATTTCTGTTTTTTCACTGTGCCATAGATTGACGCTGATCATTGAATGCAGCCTGATGTAGTTTTTATAATAAATTCATAACGGATGCAGTTACATATTATTGATGGCTCATGTAATATTTTTCCTTATTATTCGTGTCTCTTCCTGGTCAAACAGGAGGGAAAAAAAATCTATTTGGCCGAACGGCTGAAAATGCAAAAGAGCTTGGGAAACTTCTCATCTGGACTTGGAGGTGCGGTGCGAAGGCCCAGTGTAAACACTGGAGGTAAATCTCGAACTCATGCTCGCCATTCCTCTCCGAATCTCGCCGACGTGCTTGAGGAAAGTTCTCACTTTTCACTCGTTATCCTCGGAAGAATTAAGTAAGGTTCGTCTCGTTTTGTCGTAGTAGGGAGTAGAATTGTATTGGGTTGTGTTGATGTGGAGCTCGAGGTGCGAGGGATCTAGGGATATCGGATATAAGTGGGTCTTTTCAAACAAGTGAAATATGTGATTTATGACTGTTTGCCCAGTAACAGCAGATCAGAGAATTTCGTCTGTTTGCTTACGCACGTCATTCGGCTCAGAGGGGAAGTTCACAGACACCTCCGGCTGCTCTTATTTTATAGCTTACATCTATTTTATACGGCCTAGTGTAAACCTCACAGGACGGATACTGCACTTATATTCAGAGTGTGACTGAGTCGCATTACAGTACCTATTTATCAGAGTTGTTATACAACTGATAGCAGAAATAATAGTACATAACAAGCTCCCATGTTTGCAGATGATCCTGATAGCACAGGTAAGGGAAAAAAAGAGATAAACTGTTTTTTCCCCCTTATAATAGAAATATGATTCTAAGAACAAAATCTTTTTTTTTGTACCAGAAAAACTGGTACAGACAAGCCTTTGCAAAATACATATATGACATTTTTTAGCGGCATTCCATAGGAACCACACTATTGATACGTTAACGCTGTCTAGGCCTCATTTTTCACAATTTTAAGCACTGATTCTGATGGCTTTGGTCTCTTCCGAAAACATGCGCCAAAACACCCATCTAGAGACACCAAATTATGGTCAGAGGAACACTCTGAATTATTCCTTATTCACCCCATTAGGTATTACTAAACACATCTGGGATGCCATGTAACATACTGTGAAACACAGAAATCCTACACCTCAGAATATAACACAAGTGTGGACCGTTACTGCAGTAAGTATGGTGGTTTTTGCCTATTTCCACAAGCTTGTGGAGTCCATGCCCTTTGAGGGACCTACCAAGTATTACACTGGTGTACCAGATTTTCTGGCACTTCAGTGTATTAGGGTCAGTAACATAAGCGCAGACATGTACATATAGCACACATGCAGCCAAAGAACCCAGTGCCAAGATAAAAGCACTAATGCTAGCTCCACACTGTTCTGCGTTCCTCTAGGAAAGATATGAATCACTTCTTCTCAGCATGAATACGCATGATGCAATGCATGAGCAATCAGCTAAGCTGCAGCAACTAACCAATTACTGTGTATAATGTTGTCCTGTAATCGTCCAAGTTAGCATTTTCGAAGAATTGTAATATCTTGGAGTGTACTGTGGTGTAAAAAAACAAATAAGTAATTAATGATCGATGTAGTATAGCCCATTTAGTTGCCTTTCATTGTGCTCCAGTAACAACAGAGCACAATGCTAATGCTTTCTGTGCTAACATGCTGATGTGTAGACTTAGCCAGGTTCTGATTTTAGTGTATACTGCATTATGTACACTGAAATGCCTGAAAAACCTATGCAATGCTATACATTGCAACAAATACACAGGCTCCACCTATGCACATCATTGGTGCGTCCACCATCTAGAAGCTTCTAGAGCTGCTTCTAGATCTAAACAAACATCTCTTACAGTTGGACGCTCTGTGTACGTCTTTTCTGAAGAGTAACACCCGTTCATGTATGTTCATGCATTCATTTCGAAGGGTTTGGTCACTCACAACAGGACACTGTACCATAACACACGTCTAGAGACACCAAATTATGGTTAATGGAACACTCATGTCAGTTTGGGCTTTTGTCATTCCGACCTAATTCGCCAGATCCGAGCCCTAAAGAACACATCTGGGGTGCCATGCAACGTGCTGTGGAACACCGAAATCCTACACCTCAGAATACAGCAGAACCGATGTGGAGCGTTCTGCAGGAAGTGCAGCGTTTACTGCCTAGAGAATATTTCTCCCATAGGGGACATACCAAGTATTAGCATTTTTCTGGCACTTCAATGTATATTTGCTGTATATTTGCGATGTGCATAGACATCATAGTGGATAGACATGCAAAGCTCAATAAATTTGACAGGGACCAGTCTTTTGACCAGAAGGTCTGTGGTTCAATCTCCTGTACAACACATGACTGTGTGCCATTGACCAAGTCACCTAACCCCCAACTGCTCCCTGGGCCCCATGTATAGGGTTGCCCACTGCTCCAGGCAAATGTGTTTACTACCCCTAGTGTGTGTGTTCACGTAGTGTGTGGTCAAATTCCTATTTGTGTACAAGCACAATGGTCAGTGAGTGGTTTTGTTCACTTAATGTACCTGCATAAAGCCTGTAGCACTCCTCCTAACCCAAATAAACCAAATTTCCTTTTACTTTCTATTTCTTCAAGCCGTGCTTTAGTTTTCTCAGACATGACTTTACAGTTAGTTGAGGTCATCTACCTTTAGCCCTCCCGAGTAATTCAATTTCTCGCGTCATCTTCTTCATTTAGAGCTTAACATGGTCCATCTGGAAATCACACTTTTTAAAATCCCTTTCTCCAGATGGACCTTGTACAGCTCCTTTACCGGCAGCTAGAACAAGATGACATTTCGGTAAACATGAGGTTCAAAAGGTCTGCACGGGCCTATGAATACATTCTGACTCGAGGGTAGACTGACACACAGCAGACACAGTCTAGAGCAGTCTCCTCTTTTAGAATAAATCTATATAGGTGTTTGGGCATGATGTGAAGTAAATTAGATAATACACAAGGTTTCATCAACACTAATAAAGGAATTTGAGGAACCTGGTCCTTCCTCCTTCTCCTCCTCTACTAAGACACCTGAAGCAGATCATGGTAACAAGTTCACAATAGTTCACAGTGTGGTCAGGACAGTAGAATAGTGATCCATCCAATATTAACCTAGCCATGCATACACATATCGACTACATACAATCAGTGCACTTTCTGACAGATCACAAAAACAGCTTTTTAAATGAATTGACTCAATGACTCATTGACCGCTGTGCTTGCACACAGAGGAATGGTTTCTGTGGTACAGTGGTACCATCATTTGCTCTCATGTGAGAGAGCTGGGTTTGATTCCTGGTCTTGGCATCCAGTCTGTACTACACCAATAAGGGTTCTTGGGCAAGACTCCTAACACTACATAGACCTACCTGTAATACTCTGGATAAGAGCGTCTGCCAAATGCCATAAATGTAAATTTGACATCCATATTTAAACTATCCATGCAGTGAAACGTACACACTAGTGATAGTGAATACACCTTCCCAAAGCGGTGGCCAACTCAATCGATGGCGCCTGGGGAGCGATTGGGGTTAGGTGCCAAGGGCACTGAAGGGTCCCACCGCGGACCTTCAGATTACAAGTCTGGTTCCTTAATCACAAGCCTATGGTTTTACTGAAAATCCAGGTTTAGGTCACTGTGAACAGCACACGGTGCAGTGGATAACACTGTCACCTCACAGAAAAAAGGGCCTGGGTTTGAATTCCCCAGCCAAGCAGCCAGGGCTTGCATGTTCTCCCTATGTCTGTGTCAGTTTCCTACCACAGTCCAAAGACATGCAGTCAGGCATACTGGAGATATTGCCCCTAGGTGTGAATGTGTCAGTCTGTGTATCTGCACTGTGATAGACTGTGATAGTGTTTGAGCTCTGGGATAGGATAATGAGTGAGTGAGAATAGTGTCATACCACTTTGAATCTTTATAGTTATTTACTAATACTGACATGACTGCTGAAAGTTTATAGTTCTGGATCCACATTTTGTTGATGACAATGGTGGCGAACATGCAAACTCCACAGAGTAAGGACTATGGCTGCCTGGCCAGGAGATCAAACCCAGGCCATGGCTTTTAAGTGGTCTCTTCCACTCACAGTGGGTAACATCTACAAACCTCTCTAACAGGTAAATGCTATGTGTGACGAGTTACACCTGTTCGGTTTGGCCTAGTCTAACAGGACATTGCACCACCACACACACATAGAGAAGCCAAATTATGGTTAGAGCGACACTCAACTGAGTTTGTGGTTTTGCTATTCCCATTTAAATCAACAGATCTCAACGTTATCAAACACACCTGGGATGCCATGCTTCGCTGGTGGTACACCAGTCTAATACTTGGTAGATCCCCCACAGAGAACAGACTCCACAAGCTTGCTGTGTTTTACAGAGCATGGACCCCAAACTCAGACAAGTTCCTCTAACTATACTTCAGTGTCTCTAGACGTGTGTGGCATTCTGATAAGTGCATCAAAATGGAAAGCCAGCTAAACAAAATATACTGTTATGGAGCCACTACTAAATGCGTTTTGCATAGGCTTCGGCTTTGACTTTGGGCAAGGCGTAAAGTGGTTTCATGATGATTTTAGGAATAAGAAATGGTGGCACGTGAAATGAAAGTTCTACTGGTCCAACGCTGATGCTATTCTCTTTAGCTTACGAATTTAACTGTATATTTTATAACTAGAGAGGTGCATTTTTTCTGAAGAAAATATGAGTGTGATTGCAGCTCAGTTAGTGTAAGCAGTTAGCATTAGCAATTAGCACTATGACGAATGCTAGCATTAGCATTAGCAGTTAGTGTTAGAAATTAGGATTAGCAACTGGCATTAAGACAAACATTATCATTAGCCATTAGCATGAGCAGTTAGCATTAAAAGAAACATTAGCGTTAGCAGCTGGCAAATCAGAAATTAGCATTAGCAATCAGAAATTAGCGTTAGCAATTAGCATTAACAATTAGCATTAGAGCCAAAATTAGCATTAACAATTAGCGTTTTCATTAGCGCATTGCAATTTTCATTAGCGTTAATATTTGTTCAGACAGATGAATATGTGTCTTCGAAAAACAATGAGAAAATGAATGGGGTAAAAAAAATGAATGGGGTAAAAATGGGGATGGCAGGAGTACGAGTGTGTGTATGTAAAATCTGTATAAAAGTCTGTGTCATTTCACAGACACATGATTTCTATTTGGAACAGAGTCCATATCTCACATCAATGTACCTTTCTAACATGCTAATAACTATAGTCTACCTGCCTATTGAAATTAATGGGGTTATAATAACAAGGGATGAAAATGGGCGTGGCAGGTAAACGAGTGCAGGTATCCAAAAGCCGTGTAAAAGCCTGTTTCATTACCAGGACCATATCTCACACTGATGTACCTTATAAATACAAATTTTGTGATTCCCCATTAAAATGAATAGGGAAAAAGAGGGCGTGGCCAGTGAAGGAGTGTGGGTATTCAGAAGCTGTGTATGGATGTTTTAAAGTTGGTGTCGATATCTTGGAAATTGCGGAAGTTAATAGCCGGTCAAGCTAATCCGAATAGAATAAGAAGAAAAAGAAAAACATGACTTGCGGATAACAATACTGCACTAATAAATACATTCCCAAGAATATTACGAATGACTTTAGAAGGTCACATGGTTGTGAATATAATTATTTCCTTTAGTCGTTTTGTCAGTTTGGATACACATAAGCTACAAGACTGGTTATATTTATGTTGTGTATCCAGGGTGTGCTGCTGTGCTTGAGGATTATAACGCTGGATAGACTCTTAATAAAAGGGAGGACTTGACTATTCTTGGCTATATCTTTCCTTCATAATCTAAGCCATTATGATGTTTGTGTATGTGGATAATTTGTCCCGCCGCCTGCTAATGTTTGAAAATCAGAACCGCTTATTTGTCATGCAACCTTCGCTAAATTCACGTGCCACTGTGGAAACCGTGATGGCTAACATTCGGCTGAGGCTCAACATGTGACGGAGCTCTTTACTCTTTCCTTCTTATTTTCTTGACAACCAGATCCTGTTTGTGTTTTATTTCCCACGTCTCAATTTAATACTCATATTTAGCCCTTTTCAATGTTTACAGATATAACCGTAATGTCTGTTTGTTCATTTGGAGGCAACGCTTTATCCTGGTCAGTGTCAGCGTGAAGGCGGAGGCTATCCTGGTGCCTAGTGCACACATTCCCATCTTTAATGTGTCCAATCCACCATGTTTTGGGAGATTGGGGGACACCAGAGATCCAGGAGGAAACGCACACAGACATATACTGAAATGCCAGAAAAAAACTGGTACAGACAAGCCTATGGAAAATACATGTGGTGGTTATATGGGAACAAATCTGGGATGCCATGCAATGCTGGTGGTGCACCAGTTTAACACTTGGTAGGTGCCCCCTCCGGGGGAAGGACTCAGAAACATTCTGTAGGCAATGAATACCATACTTCCTGATGAACAGTTCAAAATTCTCTTGTATTCTGAGGTGTAGGATTTCTGTGTTATACAGCCCACTGCATGGCATCCCAGATGTGTTCGATAATGTTGAGATCTGGCGACTGAGGTGTAAATGGAAAAACCCCAAACTCTGATAAGTGTTTCTCTAACAATAATTTGGCATCTCTAGACATGTGTCCTGTTGGAAGAGTTCAAACTCATTAGAATGAATGCAGGACATGAACGGGTGTAACTCGAACAAAAAGCGTTCACATATCAGAAAGGTTTGTAGATGTATCAGGGGTCCCATGGATTGCCAGCGAAACAAGCTTATGTATTTTGCATTGGCATCTACCTTTCAGTGTGGACTCCAGCCTAACCCCCGAGCTAAGGGGACCCAGAAGCTGTGCTGGAGCAACACCCCCTGCTGCACCGCTGAGTCGGCCCAAGCCATAATGAGTTACGTTTTTTTTTTTTCAAATTGCAAATATGGATGTCTTTTACAAGATACACAAGCATGTGCTTGTTTAAAATAAATGTTCGTTGTTTAAATGTTAAACTCAAAAGGTCACATCTAACATAGTAAATAATAAACCGTGTGATAGAGTGATTTTCTGAAGTACAGCAAGTTCTGGATCATGAAGTTCTCCAATTCATTAAGATTTGTAACAAAGCCATAGATACCCCTCCGTCTCTCTCTCTCTCTCTCTCTCTCTCTCTCTCTCTCTCTCCCCCTCTCTCCCTCCTGTCTCTCAGCCCCCTACCTCTCTCCTCTTGCCCAATGAAAGGGCCTTTTCTTTTCAGCAGAGCCACTGTGATACCTGTGCATGCCAGTTAAATGAAGGAGTGATGATATCCAATGGCTTTGGCCATTGGCCTGGTCCAAGCCACAGTCATTCCTGCCCTGCAGGGCTTTTTTCATTTCCCCATGCAAAGAAGGAGCGCTCAGACTTTAGAAATAGCGTGCATCCCGAAATATGACTTTGAAAGGCGACTTCTAGTGAAAAAGATTCTCGATTAAGAGTTGTCTGATAAAACGTAATGAACATGTAATACCTATAAGGAGATGGTGTAGTGTATATGAAAGTGTATATAGAATATAGTGTAATAGAAGCCAGAAAACACATGTTGCTTCCTTTGTTTTAAATCCATCGTGGTGGAGAAGCTGAGGCGAAATATCAAAAGTTGTCCAATCAAACACCAATCAGCCATAACATGAAATCCACAAACCGCTGACACATAACGTAATTAAAAATCGATTATCTCACTACAGTGGCACCTGTGAAGGGGTGGGATATATTACACAAGTGAACAGTCAGTTCTCAAAGTTAACACGTTGAAAGCAGAAAAAATGGGCAAGCGTAAGGAGTTACTTTGACAAGCGCCAAATTGAGATGGCTAGATTACTGGGTCTGAGGACCTTTTAAAACAGCAGGTCTTCTGTTGTGTTCCCAGAATGCTCTGACTATGTACTTAAATTGATCCAAGGACGGAACTCTGATAAACCAGCAACCAGGTCATGGGCCCACAAATCATACTGATGTGCCTGGGGAGAAGGTTAGCCCATCTGGTCTGATCCCACAGAATATCCAGAGAAGGATCTTTTGCGTCTTGGTGCCAGATACCTGTCTTGGCAGGTGGTGTTAATGTTATGGCTGATGTATTTGAGAATTCAGCAGGCATAAAGCAGCTATCAGGGTATGATGCAGTAAGTACATGGGTGTGCCTATGCAAATACTTAGGCTGGTGGAGGCTCCATAATGGTATGGGTTTTGTTTAGCTGGCATTCCACAGAATCCCTGGTACATCTACAAATGTCCCCTTTTCCAACAGGACACATATCTAAAGACGCCAAATTATGGGAAGAGGAACATTTATCTCAGTTTGGGGTTTTGCTATTCCCACCTAAGTCACCAGATCTTTATGTTATCGAACACATCTGGGATTCCACGCCATATACATCAATAGAAATCCTACACCTCGTAGTACAACAGAATTGTGGACTGTTCTAAAGGAAGTGTGGTGTCTATAGCCTACATTCCTGCAAGCTTGTGAAGTCCATGCTCTGTGGTGGACCTACCAAGCATAAGACTGGTGTACCAGTTTTTTTGGTACTTCAGCGTACACATTTTTAAAAACCTGAGCTTGAGCCAGGACACTAATTAGATGTGAATTCCAGCGTCTGAAACAGCAGCGAACTTCCCAATGGGCACAGAATGGCCAGACGTGCATTACTGGACCAGCCAGGCCTTACTTAAATGGGCTCATAAAAAAGTTGTTATTGCTTCATTTTAAGCTGATCCTGGACTGCCTTGATGTGGACCCTAAATATAAATCGTTCGTGTTCCACATTAAGTTTGACATATTGTATACGACCACACCGGGCGTTATTTATACGCTTCTAAAGGCTGTATTAAAAACATTCACTCTGACTGAAATGTAATCGTTTCATTAATTTATGGCAAAGACGGCTTTGTTCTCACTGAGCTGACCTGCTAACAAACGTTAGCCTCGATAAATATAACACTGATACTCACAGAACTGATTACCCCAGCTCTACACCCCCATGTTGATTCAGCAAGAGTTTGTAAATTAGTTGTGATCAGGTGTGCTGGAGCAGTGCAGACAGCAAAATACGTTCTGGGAATCCCTAATTTAGCCCAATTGTAGCACTAACTGCTCCCTACTAGTCAAGGCATATTCGCTTGAAAAACGACGGCAGCCCAAATGGCCGAGAAGATAAATACTCAGTGGGCTGAAAAACAACTTCTCAGACCTATAACTAATCTTGTTCCACTAATAATATGTCAGCTCAACCACAACAGGACCTCAGAGATTTTACATAGGTTAGAGGAGCGGCCTTGAGGAGCGAAGAAAACGCGCCAGGCTAATCGAGAGGAAATGGAGACGTCTGTGTGTGCCAGGGTCACATCCTCATCAGTGTTATTGAAGATGTCTTTTTCTGTGGATGAATGGAGGGTCTGCAGTTCCTGAGTACTGATACTAGAAGAAAGAAGGGCGAAGTTAACTGTAATGTACAGCGTAATGCACAGAAACCTGGAGCAGCTCAGAGGGACAGTAATAGGAAACAGATACTGTGAACACACAGATAGCACACTTTAAAAACACGGATTCGGTCCTGTTAAACCAGGACATGCCTTTAGATTTTTAAAGTAATAATAATAATAATAATAATAATAATAATAATAATAATAATAATAATTATTATTATTATTATTGTTAATAATAATAATAATAATAATAATAATAATAATCATAATTATAATAAAAATTAGCTTTTTGAAATGTAAGGTGGCTAATAATCCAATTAGAAAAAAAAATGCTACTTAAAAAAACTTTTGATTTGATCTGGTATTTATATTTTTTTAGCTCGAGTATTAAAAAAACTAACCCTTACATTGATAATTTTGACTTTTGAGTCTGTGAAAGTATTGGGCCTCTGTAAATAAACTACATATAATAATTCTTCAACAGTAAATGAAACGTGTTTGTTAAACCCACTTAAATTAAACCTGGAAGTCTTCACTTCAGTTACATGTTGATTGGTTCATTTTAAACTCATGTGTGTCACTGTTCAAGCACCTATGGACCTGACTGTATATCACAGCAATTTGGCAAAAAAAAAATAAAAAAAAATGGATTAACGTACATGGTAGCTCTTCCTGAGTATATCATTTTAATATCATTTTAACGTTGGGGACACATTTGGCTGGGAACACCATGAGGTATTCCCAAAAGTATTATTAAAAAGTATTTTTGAAAAAAATAAACCAAGAGACATTACTAACAAAGGTTCTTTAATGCTGTTATAATTGCATACATAATTTATATGCAGCTTTATATTATGTTGCATTATATTACATTATATTATATTAAATCATATAAAACACCTTTGTAAAACTGTTACTAATGGCTCACATTAGAAACTCCATCCTTCAACATTAAACTACAATTTCACTATATAAACAAGGATAGGTTTTTGTTTGATAAGTAACAATATGTTTTTTTCATCTCTGTATTATTAGAATAAACTTATATCGTCTTTGCATTTTTTCTATATAGCAGGGGATTATAAATAATCACGCTATCTGTACCAGCCAGATGATGATGGGTTCCCTTTTGAGTTCTTCCTCTTGTCATCTCAGGGAGTTTTTCCTTGTCATTCTCGCCTATGGCTTAATTATCAGAGATCAAATTTATACAACGTGTAAAATCTGGATCACTATTCTTGTGAAGCTTAAAAAAGTGCCATACTAATGAAACTGAACTGCACTGATTGTCAAGTGTCCATTATAATTGAGGTGCTACTGTAGAACTCATATTTCTACATTCATTATAATTATTACTATTATTTCTTAAATAGTAATTAAGTAATTCTGTAAATCATGTTTATAATAATATTTGTTAATGTAATAAGATTTCGTTAAATAGTTAATCTGGAGGGTTTTTTTAAATTAAAATCAGTTGTTCTTTCTTTTTATTGTTTTGTCTACATGTTCATTGTTTACTGTTAACTGCTTTGGCAAAAGTCTACTTTAACTCCCATGCAAATAAAGCACTACAGAACTGGAATGAAAAGTTTTATTTTATTTTAATTATTTTTTATGATAAAAGTTAATTATTATTTCATTTTATTTTAGAAATTTAGTATATTGCATGAAAGGTTATTAATTTTACAGATGTCTAGTAAAAGTAGAAATTGGTGTTTTTGCTCTATAATGGCCATCTATGGAGACGTTTAGAAATACACTTCATTGCATTAAATGACGAAGATATAAAACTAATATGAACAATGTTGTTTTGTGGAAATTTATGGAAATGCATGTCTAAAAACATCAACAGCAACAAAAACAACAACAACATATCCTGGGTTCTGACTGGACCGAAAGCAAGGTTTCATAATCTGTTTTTTTCTGAAATGTGATAACCGCTCTAATCCGGTGGGTTGCAGTACGCTGTTTGCATGACTACTGGTAAATATCAAGATCTTGGCGCCTTAAAAACTGTTAAAGATCATGGAACAGTAAAGCACGCATCATCCCGAACCCTCTGTCTACCTGTTGTGATGATCTGAACTGCAATAACCACTTTCAGTGCAAATGACTTTCAGTAAACTGGTTTATTAGCACTTATAGGGATGTACACAGTGATCCGAGTGTCTGTACAAACACACGCCACTGCTGACTTCATAGTGAGGAGTCATGTCTCTGTCACTGTCTCTCCGGCATAACTATAAATAATGTTTAGTAGAGGTGTGGTAGTATTCATGCTATATTCATACAAAAGGGAAAATAAAGATCAGAAAACGATCACGTCACTGGAACGGAAAACAGCGGCCGATTTTACACACAGGCCGAATTCATTTTGGTCGCCGAGCATCTTTTAGACATTACCGACCATAATTGATTCCAGTGACTGATTGCCTACGTTTAAGAGGCAGGAGTTTGAAAGAGTGCAGGAGAATTTGAGTTCAATTGCAATTTGATTTGTTTAGCACTTTTAACAATGGACACAGTCACAAAGCAGCTTTAGAGAAACCTGGATGAGCAATCCCCTAATGAGCAAGCCAGAGGCGACAGTGGCGAGGAAACGTTGAGAAAGAAAAGGTTGAGAGAAACCAGACAGAAAAAGGAACCCATCCCCGTCTAGGCTAGCCTGGAGAGTGTGCTTCGAGATCGTTACACTATACAGTGATATAGAGAAAAGGCCAACAAGAGATGAAGCGCCGTGAGCAGCAGGACGTTAAGGTAAGTGGAAGTGAAATGGATCTGTATTTTTTTAATTTATCTTTTTTTATTTCTGCATTAACCTGGTAAGCCTCTTCTTCCATAACTATCTGCAAGTCTGTTAGTGAAAAGCTACAGCCAGTATTGATCCTCTAATACTAATAAAGCACCTTGATCCTCTCTCTCTCTCTCGCTCTGTCTCTCTCTACCTCTGTGTGTGCATGTGTGTGTGTTTTGCACAAGCTCAGAGAGCTCTGACCTTCTAACATATAACTGTACTGTATGTGTACATATTGGGATGTTTAAGGTGCTGACTTTGTTTCTCTAGAATACACATAGACGCTAGTATACATGTTTATATACAAGCCATGTAAATCACAAAGTTTATGTTTATACACGCAGGCTGCGGACTTAAAGATGACACTGAAGGTGGACTTAGTGATGGCACTGATACGTTAGCCAGGATCAGAGTCAGGCTGATACAAGGGGGGAAAATACACACCTAACAAATCCTATAACAAATGAGGAATGTTTTTTTTTAATTATTATTGTTATTATTATTTATATTTGTTTATTGTTTTTTTGTAGCTAGTAATGTTTATATAATTTGTACACTACATTATATTATTTTTATTGTTCTATTATATTTATTGTATTTATGATTTTATCTTATTTATGATTTTATTAGATTTATTATTATTTGTATTTTTTTTTTTTGCCATGTAAGTGATTTTTTTTGCCAGTTTATCTAAATAAACAATGCTGCGGTTTTGTCCGTCATGTTTTCACTATGTCATTTCACTATGTTTTTCTTCCCTGTATTTTTTAAAGTGCTTTAGCAAAAAAACAATAATAATTTTAAAGCTTAGTAGTTTTTAAGAATTATTCGCTGATTATTCGTTTTGCCTTAATATAATGTCTTAAAATATTGCCATAACTCAGTATTACAACGTTTTGTGTCAGTATTATAAAAGTTGTATCTCTAGCAGTCGTCTGCAAAAAGCTGCACAGATTTAATAGGCGTCTGTGGACAGCAGGCAGCATTGTGTCTCATATTAAACTCATCATGCAGCAAAGTTTGAGTTTCTTATACAGCAAATCTGGAGCCTGAGTCTTTCCAAACACGGTGCTTTAGTGAATGCGTCAGTATCAGTGACAGAACAAACAAACCCCAATGAATGTCACTCTATTTCCGAACAGAACCAACGCTGTTTCCCACTCAAGATGACTTCTCCTGAAACTGTAAAATAACTCTGTTTTCCCTTAAAGAGAAATCCTCCGAGACCTCAGGTCTCACTGCTGAGAAACGCATATCACAAACATCTCACATCAAAGTCCTCAGGAGCCAAACATACTGAAGTTCACATTAAATTAGCATTTCTCAAAATAAGCCTGTTTCGGATTAATGTCCGTCGTAAACACGGACATCTCACTGGAGGTTGTTAGTCCTGTAATATTTAAGAGCTAGATAAGCAGTTAAGAAATAGTGAAGAAATGCAGAAATTACCATCAGATCTCTGGATGTAGTAGACTGAGTCCTTTCAGCTTTCAGACAGATTAAAGAAACAGGCTTTACTCTCTAGGTAATGGTAAAATCGCAGTCGTAATGTCAGCAGTCGCAGTCAATTCTCCTCATAGGAACATATTCAGAATGAGAGACGACACCAGTCTGATAGAATAAGTTTAATCTGATCGTGTACTGAAGGGAAAATATTTGAATTGTACTTAAAAAAAGAAATTTTTGTTCAGAAATGGAAATGTTTACATTAAGATATGATATTTTTATTAGAAGTAGTTTTTATATTTATAATTCATTTAAAAATTTTATTTTCTAATTGTTATATTTGCAATGTAAGTGAAAGTTTAAATAAAAATGTTTATTATTATTATTATTATTATTATTATTGTTGTTGTTGTTGTTGTTGTAATGTTATAAATAGTAGTTACTTTTTTAAAAATCATGCTTATTGGGTATTTTATTAGAAAAGATCAAATGGATGCTGAAAGATTGACTCATGCTGAAGTAATATTATTTTTATAAGAAAAGACAAAATTAATATATTGCTAACTTAATGAGCAGTTGCATTTTAAAAGATGATAAAAAGATCTATAAAAAAACAACATTTTAGTCTTGTAAACATACAAAAACGATACTGAAATTATACTAAAAAGTTTGTAGCTTTGGTATATATTACTTCTTTTCTGTTTTCTCGTTTTCTCCCTCATGTCTGAAACTATCCAGCCACAGATGCAGACAGATGCTCAAGTCAAACACACTTTCCCTCCTTTCTACATCCTCAAACACATAACACATTACTGAATGCATTTCAAAAATACACACCGCATCTCATTGTTTCAGGGAAGATGATGTGAAGATGTTTCGCCGGAATCCTTATTCAGGGTTCAGGGTTCAGTCAGGGGTTTGGTTTATGTTTGCTGTTACATCTGCATGGATCAGTGTACAGAAACTCTTTATACATGAAAATACAGCGGGGAGGAAGTATCTAAGATTATATTAAACAGACAGATTAAAATGTGACTTCATTGTTGCAGATTTATAGTAGATGGTTGATGTTAGTAACTAGGAACCCTGAATTCACGGTTTAAAAAAATGAAAGACAGACCTTCTACAGTTATACAAGCAAACAATTTAGTAAAATAAACTTTCAGGGATAAAACTCTGTCCAATTTTGCTAAACATAAATAATTACTTTTGTATGCAAAACATAAATAATTACTTTTGTATGCAAAACATAAATAATTACTTTCAGATACACAGTTACACAACACAGTAATGTAAGTTACAGAACAATTTCCTATTATAATGCTCTAATATTTAAACCTATGTAGCTAGCATTGAAAACTGTAGCTTCCAGAATAAAACAGCCAAATTATTTTCATCCAGGAATGTGTTTCCAAATATAATTTTACATGTCATAGTTTTCTTAAATATTTCCGATAAGTAGCTACTCATTAAAAATTTTGTTAGCTAGCTACCTGGAGTGCTTGCAAACAGGTTGTGTTGTCGAAAAGAAACACAGGAAAGTCCCTGCAGAACAACGGGAAACCCCATAGCAAATGGGAAAGCTCACAATGTGCACATGCTAACAAAAAATGTCAGTGCACTGGATGAAAATAAACCCTGAACGTAAAAAATTTAGCTTAGAAAAGTTAGTAGATGAAGTTCATATATTCAGGTCCAATGTTTTACAAGCACATATTGTTTTGTTGATCTTACTTATATATAAAGTTAATAATCCAAGAGCGCTAACTTTTATTGTTAGCACGTGCACATTTTAAGTATTCCCCATTTGCTACAGGGTTTCCCAGTAACTTTTTTGTTAGCGCATGCACATTTCCCCCCTATTTTCTACAAGGTTTTGCTTGTGTTTCCTCTGGACAATACGACCTGGTTGCAAGTGCTAAAAGTGGCCGGCTAACAACTTTTTAATGAGTACACTGTAGAAAACAAATAATTAATAAACTCTGAACGAATGCAAGAGTGCAAAATGAACCAAGTAAAGTTAGCAGGTGGAGTTCATATATTGTAAAGAGTAAATTCAACAAATTTAGATCCAGCATATTATAACTCATATATTCAAATCTAGCACAAGCACGTTTGACTTTTTTCCCCATTGACTACAGCGGTTTCCTGTATTCTGCAGGGTCTCGCCTGTGTTTCATCTGGACAATGCGACCGGTTTGCAAGCACTGAAGGTAGCTAGCTAACAAATTTGTAATAAGTACACTGTAAAAAGCCAAATAATGAATAGTGCTCTAAACAAATGTAAGAGCGTGACTTGAACTAAGATAGTAGGTGGAGTTCATATATTTTGCCAACTAAATTAATCAAATTCAGGTTGACCGGTTTTTTTTTTTTTTTTGTATTTATTTATTAAATAAAAAATAATATGCATAAAACTTTCCACCTTTTCTAAATCGAGCTAATACTTAGCATGGACATGGGATATGTGGTAATCCTCATCAGTTCAAATCATCTAAAACTACTCAGATAAAGCAAAGGATCCTAAAATTTCCTTAGACCTATTTCATGACTTTGTCCAATTTTTCAGGCTGTTGCATGCTGGGGTGCAAGTCAAGCGTTTGTCTAATGCTTATTCTGTCCGATAAAAGCATCACAGATTAAAATATATTACAAACACCTGACTAATAATATTTAAAGTGGCAAATGCTGTGTTTTTCTTCTATTAAACACTGATTAATATTTAGTGCTGGAAAGTTGAATATAATCGTTTGTTCAGGCATATTCTGCACCAGGGCCGAATCATATCCTGAGCCGACACAACACACGACGTCTGGTTTAAATTACTGAACGAGCTCAATTTCTTCACATTCTTGGCACTTTGGGATTTTTTTTTTCAGGTGAGTCATAATTGTCAAAAAATTAGGTGTCTGCGAAAACGTGGATGTCAGAAAAAAAGGGGGCCCTCGTTACTTTAGTCAAATTTCCTTTCCTGCTGGAGTTCTTCCTCAGTGTTAAGCAGAACGGAGGTGTTTAATTAGAAAGAGACACACACACACACACACACAGACAGAGACAGGGTCAGACAGAGCAGGGGAATATACACTTACTTGTGTCTACATATGATTTCCCCTGAAGTGATGAATATCTCTTCTTCCTTCTCAGTTGCCAGATTGATTTTTTTTTTTTTTGGATGTACCAGTAATCTACGACAATTCCACACTTGTCCTAATAGTTTATTAACCAAAAATCTCTTACAATTAAAGGAAGGATATGGTCACCTACTTTCGTTACAGAATAATAAATAAAATAGAGCTGAAATTGTAGTTAGATGTCTAAAATGTTTGTAAGCTTCCAGGTACTAACCACATACTACTGCTGCCTTACATAACAGGTACTCACTCCATAATTAATAGGCTGTAATTTAAAGTATTACCTAATCATATTCATAGTCATAATCTCACTCACAGTCATGTAATCATACTCAGAATCAGGCATACTCGTATACAGATCAATAGAGAATAGATACATAAGCTGTGCGTAACTGTGCATTTGTATATCAAGATGTACAGAAGTACAGAGTAAGTGTCTCATATGAGAATCTGTGGAGGATTGTAATAACAGCTGGACAAGACTTATTATAATTATTATGGACAATTTATTAATTGCTAAT
>JAOVVF010000051.1:21439200-21456212 GCA_028565595.1 Duopalatinus emarginatus | reverse complement strand
TTGTTGTTATTATCATTATTATTATTGTTATAATAATAATAATAATAATAATAATAATAATAATAATAATAATAATACAGAAAATGTATATTGTATATCAGTTAAGATCAATTTATTAAATAGGAGAATGAAAATATATAATGAAGGAAGAAGTAAGTGTGACTGTCAGTCCCCCGAAAAACCTGTTACAGATTCTCCAAAACATTTTCCCCTAATAAAATTGGATTACCCTAACCCGGGACTATTTAACAAAAAAGTAAAGTGTAGTCACACCTCATCCTGACTTTCTTTATTACTTTATTACTGTTTACTGCTCATTGTGAGGTTTTTCTTTCAAATAGTAAAAACCTCTGCACAACATTTCTTTACATGTGCCTAAAACTTTTACACACTACTGTACATTAGTAGTTCAGGGTAGAATCATGGTTAACTATACAATAACTATGATTACTATACACTACCATAGTAAAACACTAGTTGGTTTTCATAAGAAAAAGTTTGTTTTTTTTCGTCTTATACTTTATTTATTTTTTTTTATCATAAGAATAAAGGCTCACTGGTAAAAACAGAAATTGTTCATAGACTTCTGAACCCTAGGGAATGGAACAAAGATTCATTTTATTAATGGCCCACAACCATTCGGTGTGGCCTCAGTACAGTTATAAGAATGAGCTCATTCTTAAGGTGCTGAGGTTAAAGGTCAAACATGTGTGAATGAAGCAAAAAGGAACAGGAAGTAACTCGATGGGGCTCCTTCTTTAGTGAACCTGACCTTCCCAACCCCCATCACACACCAGTTACAGCCCACATTCAGCTTCTAAATGATGTTGCGTCTTGTGATTCTGACTAAAATGTCACTGTAATTTATGTTTAAAGGAATTAAGCCTTCCTCTAAGCCTACTGCTCCTTACAAATATATTCCATCACATCAGTTATAGACCGTGCTTTAAAAGGAAAACTACCATTTATATCCAATTCTTCAGCAAGTCAGACCAGTGAGTTCAGATTGCTGCGTCGATTCAAGTTTTAAATGGTTTGCAGTCTTATTGAAATGATACTGAAGTGTAATTTTTAAAAAGGAAAAGAAGTCGTTATTTGTCACATATACATTGCAGCACAGTTAGTTAGGGACATAGCGCAGAGTTGGCTATGATTCAGCCCCTCTGGAGTAGACAGACACTTCATATTTTCCTGATGTCCAGGCATTAAGATGCTCTGATGACTGTTAAAGCTAAAAACAATCTACGTGTAAAACATACAATGCCTTCTAAAGGTCATTGTTTGTGAATGGCTGCATAAGAAATAAAACTTTTTCCCATTTTTTTGTGCATGTTCTACATCATCCAAAAACACGCAATGTTAGTTCTACATAAAATCACACCTAAATAGATTTATAAGAACATGAACTATTATTTATTATTAAGTAAAGTACAGTACAGTAATACAGTAATATTAGACCTTACATACCACTTCACTAAAAACAATCTTGTTACTGTGTGGACACTGTACAATAGAAAAGTCTGCAATAAAAAATAAATAAATAAACAAACAAATAAATAAATAAAGTATAATATATATTATATATTATATATATATTATAAAGTATTATATATGAACAAATAATAATAATAATAATAATAATAATAATAATAATAATAATAATAATGCAGGATAAAGACTTTTATTCTGGTTTTTTGTTTTTATTATTATTATTTTTTCTGCCTTCTCCTCTTATTAGTTTTACTTTATATTTGTATATAACAGAGTCCCTTATATACCTTTCTCTTTTTCCTCTTATGGTTTGTACAATATGTGTTCCTGCTGCTGTAATGCTACAGTTTTACTCAAAAGGAGTAACATTCTATCCATCTACCTAGCTAGCTAATGAATAGTCCCTGGTTGGCCATGGATGGATGGACGGATGGGTGGATAGATGGATAGATAGATGGATATAGACAGACAGACAGACAGACAGACAGACAGACAGACAGATAGACAGATAGATAGATAGATAGATAGAATTTGAAATGTTGGAACAGGCCAAACCCATTAGTGCATGACAGGTGTAACTCATCAGTAAAGGAGGGACCCATAGTGCTCACCTTTTAGAGACCATTGTAGATGGAATGCCAGCTATGCAAACCCCTAATTATGTCCTGGCACAGTGATGAGGTGTTGTACAGTGTGATTGATTTTGGTAGAAACAATCTCCTGCACTGTTGCCTCATACCAAATGAATTTTACACCATCAAGGCTTTATTATTATTATTATTATTATTATTATTATTATTATTATTACTATTATTGAATAGTTTTACTGTTTCACAACATGCTTTCTTTAAATAGCTACCAGATCTCTGGGCATCCATTCAGGATCAGCACAGCTTCCCAAGTGTCTCGGCAGGCTGCTCTAGGACACTGGTCCCCTTCAACATACCACAACGGCATTTTGACCAAGAATTAAGATAAGAAAAGTCCAGAATCATCTCAGCCTTTATGTTTTGGAGGTTTGGCTCTCTGCAACAAGCAGAAGTGGCTTTAGAGTTCCCTCCAGTTAACTGTTCCACAATCGTGTCTCGCGCGGCCACGTTTCTAACAAAATTAAGTTTGGTAGAAGGAACGCAACGGAAACTCCTCCTGCCTCCTGGATGTGGAGTGTGGACATGGCTGCCAGGACTCTTTCATGATTCCCATGCCCTGCTGTCTGGGTGTAACAGGAAGTAGGTCTCTTTTTAGTCTTTTGGTGAGGAGCAGGAGTTCTCTGTACGTGACATCGCATGCTTGCTATAGCCTGCATTATAGTCAGTGCATTATAATATGCACTGGAAGACTTCCTTCCTGCAACTATTATGTGAATACTGGTTGTTAGGTTTGAACGTGTGCTTGAAACATTTCTGTTGTCCTTGGTCGAAGTGCAGGGCCCTGGAGACCACAAAGACCAGGGTTTAGAACAGTTTAGAAAACATTTGGGGGGAAAAAGAAATTCGCTCTTTCTTTCTTTCGTAGATTTTGCTTATTTCTCACAGTGTTTATGGTCCCCCTTTGCACATCTGCATTGCCTACATGTTATGTGATCATGGTTTGCTCATGCACATGCTCTTCCTCAACGTCTAGGTGTCTGTCTTGTTAGCGACTAACCAATCGTATCTCAGGGAACCTTACACGGTTGTATGTTCACTTTTAGTTCATCCATTATGTAGCCAATCAGTCATTAGATGGGGCATACCATATGCTTACGGTTAAGTGACTTGAACAGAAGGGCACTTGAGCAAGGCAATAAACCCGACCACTCCTCAGGCTCCATAAATGGTGCTGCCCACTGCTCTAGCCAGGTATGCTCACAGCCCCCCTAGTGTGTTGTCACTAGTATGTGTGTGTATGCATGTTTCGGTGTACGGATGGGTCAATGAGTGTACAGTGGTCAATGACTGGTTCACTTTCACTAACCATATATAGACATGAAAAGCCACGTAGACTAAAAAATTGGTATACCAGTCGTATACTTGGTAGGTCTCCCACAGATTAGTGTTCCTCTACCTATAAATTGCAGTCTCTAGACATGTTCAGCGGTGCACTGCTCTGTTGGAAAAGGTCAAACCCATCGGAATGAATGCAGGACATAAACTTGGTTCCCATAGAATGCCATCTAAACAAACCTGATACCACTATGGAGCCACCACCAATCTGTGTATTTTGCATAGGCATGTCTGTACCAGGTTTTCTGGCAATGCAATGAAAGTAAAGTGAACTATTTGCCTACTGTGCTTGCACACAGAGGACCTCTGCATTTAACCCATCTGTGCAGTGAAACACATACACCAGTGAACACAAGGGGAACAGTGAACACACTTGCCCGGAGCAGTGGGCAGCCCCAAACCACAGCACCTGGGGAGCAGTTACTTGGGTTAGGGTTAGGGTTAGTCGTGTCTTGCCCTCAGCAGGGATCAAACCCACGACCTTCTGGTCACGAGACCGGTTCCCTAACCACTAAGCCACAGCTGCCCCCAACGTGTCCGTTTTAAATGTTCTTTATGCATCAATAGTCAATCAATGCCTTTCGTTTCCTTAAACAAATCTCTGATTCACTCTATTTGACTCCTGTGTCAGTGTGTTTCTTTGATTCCCGAGATCTGGTGCATGTCAGGGGACTGAGGACACTGAGATCAATCTAATCAGTAAGCTTGATCTAACAACCCTTCACCCACTTAAACCCACGGTTGATCCAGCTTCCAGCTACAGTAACCAGAGTAAAGGGTGGAGGAATAAAAAAAAAGTATTCGAAAGCAAGGCGAGAGCAGCGGCTGCAGTCAAAACAGCCCACACCAGACAGATCGTCTAACTCCCTGGAATCAGTCCCTCTTACCTAATATTACCAGCACATGTGGATCCCCCCCATTTCCTCCTCATCCTCTTCTGCACTGACAAGAGTGTTGTCAAAGGAAATTGCCTTCATTTGGCGGATGCCGAGTGGCTGAAGGGAACTGACAGGATGTGTAGCCATACTTACTCTGCGGGTTGCCACAGGACAGCATCCAAAAGCCGTACGTTTCCTCAGGAATTATAGCTAAAAGGGGGTAACTGGATTGATGTCTGCAAGGTAATGGTCCCATACTTAAAGCCTTCCACCTTTCTGGACCTTTTCTCTTCCTCTTTTTCATCCCTGATTGGGTTTTCTGCATGAAGCAGGGTTCTATGTGGCCACGGCGGGCATCTGTGCCAGGACAAACAGAGACCGTGAAAGCTCTCATTTATCACACAGTAGTGCAGAGTGCAGATCACGGTGCTCCCTGTGTTTTTTTTTTGTTTTTTTTTTTGATTGCATCCATTTCAAGACAGTCACTATAGGTCAGGTCGGGCACAGTTCTAGACGATAACACTGGCAAAGACGACCTTGTTTCGGCGTAATAATGTGTATAATCCACATTGACACAAAAACCAATATTTCCAATGGAGACATTCAGCAGACTCATGGGTCTTGCCAATGAAAGTATAGCTGAGGTTTGCACTGCATTGGTCGCTGGTCTCGGACGTCAGAATGATGTTTCTACTGAATGTTCCTGTATGCCTGAACCATATTTTCCATGAATACTGCATAATAAATAGTAGAGAAAACATAAATGAAAGCACATTTGTGATCATGCCCCATGTTTATACTTCAGAGCTAAAAACATTCTGACAAGTTCCGTGACTGCATGGTATTACGGGCTCGAACGCTGTTCAAGAACAGTAGGTAGATCTGCCATCGCCCTGAACAATGCGACTGGGGCTATAATAAAGACGACTGTTTTTCTAAGACAAGGATCAGTAACAGTCTGGCGTAATTTGAATCTACATGCAGCGATTTATTGAATGAAGCCTAGAGTTTGATTGAATGACCAGCTTTGCTGCTTGTACACATTTCACGGGACAGTGCTTGAAACGCATGTCGGGGTTTTAAAGCTAAAAATACACAAAGTGCCAGAAAAAGGGGTACAAACAAGTCTATACAAAATAAATAGTCTGCTGGTGGCTTCAGGGTTTGTTTAGCTGGCATTCCAGGCATTCCATGGGAACCCTGGTACATCTATGAACATCTCCGACAGGTGAACGCTGTGTGTGTGTGTGTGTGTGTGTGTGTGTGTGTCCTTTCTGACACCCGTTCATGTCCTGCATTCATTCTGATGAGTTTGGTCTCTTCCAACGAGACAATGTGCCAAATTATAGTTAAAAGGAACACTAACTATATATAAAAGTCACCTGATCTAAACATTATCGAACACATCTGGGATGCCATGTAACATGCTGTAGAACACAGAAATCCTACACCTCGGAATACAACAGAATTCTGGAACATTCTGCAGGAACGGGCAGCCGTGGCCTAATGGTTAGGGAACTGGTCTTGTGACCAGAAGGTCACGGGTTCGATCCCCACCCAGGACAAGATAAGACTGAGGTGCCCTTGAGCAAGGCACCTAACTCCACTAACTACTCCCTGGGTGCTGTAGTTTGGGGCTGCTCCCCGCTTTGGGCAAATAGTTCACTTCACTTCAAGTTCTGTAGGAAGTTCAGTGCCTACAGAATATTTCTACAAGCTTGTGGAGTCCTTGCAGTATTGGTGACCTACCAAGTATTAGAGTACCAGTACCTATTTTTCTGGCACGTCGGTGTATAAACGCTGCACAGCTTAGAGAGGGAAAAATCTTTCAATGGGAAGTGTGGGAGAATATGGTGGCTCCAAGGCAGTGGAGAAGTGCA
Source organism: Duopalatinus emarginatus (assembly GCA_028565595.1). NCBI lineage: Eukaryota > Metazoa > Chordata > Actinopteri > Siluriformes > Pimelodidae > Duopalatinus > Duopalatinus emarginatus. The sequence continues at coordinate 21,449,978 of JAOVVF010000051.1, read as the reverse complement.
GAGCAGAGCAAAGAGTCTGCCAAGTCTGAATCATAGCGCTAATATTGCGCAACGACACCCATCTTATCTGCCCGGCATTACCCTGATGAGCCTGACGTCGCTCGAATTATCTCATTATTTCCGCTCAGTCTAAACAAAAGCTTTCATCAAGGATTTGACAGTTTGTTGAATTATATCTTGTTCCATTTTCATCTTGTTACAGACACATGCTTCACTCAGACAGGCCTTGGCTCGTGCCTTTTTTTTTTTTTAAAGCAAATCAGGGTGCTGTGCCAAGGAATGACAGGTACACTGCAGTCAGACCTATTAGGAACAATTATGGGGATTCCCATAAATGACTTTCAAAATAGGGTATTCGTTTTTCCAGACCTTTTCACATACGTCTCCAAGAGTGCGCCGATTGGGGTGGGGGTGGGGGGGTGGCGGGTTGGGGGGGGGTTTCAGGAGGGAAGAGAACGAGTCTCCACCCCTTCACGTCCATTCGAAAACTTTCCGCTCCTTTTCCTGTTTGTCACAATGCAGTGTTTGTGACCTGCCTTTTGCGTCGAGGTGCGTGCTGACGCTAAAAACAGATCAGCTTCAGACTGCGAGGCGAGAGTGCTCGCTAATGCTGCGTACAGGGTTCAAAGTCAACAACATGCTAGCAAACGTAGCCACACCTTCACCGTATAATTATCACCCTTAATTTACTGCATAAATATACTTATATAGTAGGTTATGTTTGGCCTGAATTTGTATAGCTTTCCTTGACAATAACAGCTACTATTGCTACAACAAACCCGAGCCCATGAGCACTTGGAAAGGATTTGACAACAGTGACCTGTTGTGTATTCACGGAGGAAAGATAAATCGTCTCCAAGGTGCCAGTATAGTGAGGCACGGCATCCGAGCGTTTACGAAGCGTAGCCCTGTCATGACCTGATTGTATTCCAGGACGTATTTATCAATAATCATTTCATCACCTATTTAATGGTGCGAGATCTAAATATTTATTGCCGTAGTAACAGCTGTTTGTGTGAATGGGCATGCAGGGCATCTCTGCACAGAAACGAAAGACCTTGTCAGAACCTGAACAAGCGAGTCATTTATTTTTTAAATGATTTTCATGGAAATATTTGGTCTGCCACTGTTGAGTCATACCTTACACATCCAATTTACTCCCCGAAATTGAATTTTGGATGCTCTTCCAACCCCCACTTTCTGCTACCTTTTGTTCAGGAAACAGTGTTGACACTGAACAGAAAGACAGGACAAGTTTACTAAAGAGGGAGGTGACAGACACCGACTCTTTCCACCGCTCTTTATTACGATTGTTTAGATAATAGTCGGAGATTCCGACCGCAGCTTGGTAAACTCTGGGTGAGCTGTGGGGCAACGCTCCATTTCACTTCAATCACAAAAGGAAATGCAAACCACATGAAGAGCGACGTGTTAGTCAATTTCTTGATAAGTCTCGTGGCTGAGAGAACTGGTTCTACGAGAAGAATTATTTATTTTTTTTTCACCCTATCCGATGACTCAGATATGGCAGTCAGAAAGCTTTTCCAATCTCTTCCTAATACTACATACGTCCTATTTAGTTGTTAAACACGAACGACCTTCGCTGTAGGATATGCCATCTGTTCTGGCTTCTCCGCCAGCCGAGCTTTCCTGCAGTCCTTTTCTTTGGCAGCTGCTCGCCTTCTCTGCAAACATTTCACCATCTCAGTTCATTCGAACAGCACAAGGTGATATGCATAATTTACTATAAACGCATTTTTAAAAGTCTGAATCCGCCGCAAAAAAATCTGCAAGAATGGCACGGCTGCTGCCCTCAAAACCTATAAAAACACAGACGTCGGTTAGCAGGGAACGAGGGAGTGTTTCTACAAATTCTGGTAAAAACTCGGATTAGGGAAAAAGAGCCTATGAAGTATCTTGTTCTCATTTTGTACACACCTGTTATAGGACTTTTTCCTTCACGTCATTCATCTTATTGGACGAGTTGCTTATTTTCCTACAACACAGAATTTTTTAATAATTATTATTCCAAACATAACGTCCATGATTGGTCTTTTTTTTTTAGTTTACAGTCACATCTAACAACTAATTTGTCCTGTGATCAATGATGTTATAGCAGCTATAAACAGTCAGTCCACCCATCACTCAGCCTTTAGGTCAGCCTTTTTCTCTCCCATAAAGACAGCAGCACAGTGGTTAGAATTAACATCTCACCTCTCTCACATGAGAAGACTCCCGGGTTTGATCCCGAGCTTGGTTTACTGTTTGACTGTACAAAGGCCAACAAATGGGAGGAGCCAAGGCCTAGTGGTTAGGAAACCGGTCTCATGACTGGAAGGTCCTGGGTTCGTTTCCTGCACAGGAAACACGACACAGGTGACCTTTAGCAAGGCACCTTACTCCCTAAACTGCTTCCTGAGTAGCTGCCCCCTGCACTGGGCAAGTGTATTCACTGCCCCCTAGTGTTCACTGGTGTGTGTGTTACATGGCACGGATGGGTTAAATGCGAAGGACACATTCTTCTGTGTGTAAGCACAGTAGGCCAATAGTTCACTTTCACTTTACTTAATAAATCACTCTCGCATACATGACCAGTATGCTGAAGGTAGCTAACTAACAACCTTTTAATGATTAGCTACTGACTGAATATATTTTATAAGAAAACTGTGGCTATTATATGATCTTGGGTGTGTCGAGACGGGGCGGACACAACTGCAGGTATTTATTATAAAAAGCACATAGTTAACCAGAAGGTCAGCCAGAGGGTCAGGTGACGAATTCAACAAGTGAACATGATCAGTCAATTAACATAAAACGTGTAGAAAACAACTAAAACGTGATAGATGGAAAGCACTGGAGGCGAACATTTTATTTTGCTGCTGTGATCTGAAGCTGGAAGTCCTAACAGTGGCACGTGTCAAATTATATTTGGAAATATATTCATCCAGGTAAATAAAAATACCCCTCTGTTTGATTATCATGTCCTGCATTCGTTCTGATAGGTTCGGCCTCTTACAATAAGCTAAATTACGATTAGAAGAACACTATTGCCGTTTTTACCTTTATAAGTCACCATGCCAGGTATTAGACTGATGCACCGGTTTTTCTGGCACTTCAGTGTAAACTGTAATATGAATGACAGCAGGCACTGACATCAGAGGCTGCTGTTATCGACCCTGTTCTCTGTATCCAGGGCAGTGCTGAAATCAAGGTGTAGTGTGACACCCAACCACCCCCACACACACACACACACACACACATGCACACACTGGTTAATAGAAACGTGCACCATGCTCAGTTTCTCTTACACATCAGTGATGCATACTAACTTAGTACATCCTTACTACTGACTAACTGTAGTCTTGTGTAACGTCCCGATTGCGCCACTTCTCCAGCCTGCACACATACCTGCCCGAGATTAGCCACATATATAAGTAGCTGCATGGCCAAGAATAATGTTCAGTGATGACTTTACCATCTTTAATGAAGTGGTCACGTCATGCATAGACCGAATCCCTGGTAAAAAAAAAGAAAGAGAGCGAGCGAGAGAGACAAATCTCAATGTTCCCTTTTATAGGTCTTGTTATTGTAACCTTTCCAAGTCATATGTCTTCTGCAACCACAGAGTGTGCAGCTTTCGTCCCGAAACTAAATCAAAATGAAATAATCTTACAACCTAAATGAACTCCTGATCCTATACAGAGGAGCAATGACAAAACCATCCGAAGGCGAGGTCGTTTTAGGCGATAGTTCAGGTTATTTGAGATTATCAAAGATGCGGCTATGCCACTCGTTTTGCTTTTCTGAGCAAACAGTAGAAGTAGAAGAAGAAATCGGTGTTGTGTTGCAGCCAGTCCTGTTTAACTAGCTTTTTTTTTCTTTTTTTTTTTTTACAACAGCTGATAAGATTCTGAAGAATGCATAGGTTTGCCTTATTCTTCGGAAGCGCATGTAAACAAATACAAAAGGTTAGGGACTGGAAAAAGTCAAGCATGCTCATGAGGGCAAATCCAAAATCCGGACAGTAATAACGAGGCAAGGTCGATGGGGTAGAAACACACTCTAAGGAATTGGGGCAGTGCAATGCATCAAATCATGCAGATATGGACCAGCCTCGGGTAATGCCCGTATCGTACATCAGCAAGGGGGAAAAAATGTGATTTCAGTGATTTTGACCCTGGCATGATTGCTGGTGCCAGACGGGCTGGTTTGAGTTGTTCTATAACTGCTGATCCCCTGGGATTTTCACACACACACACACACACACACACACACACACACACCAGTCTCTAGAGTTTATTCAGAATGGCACAATAAAGAAAAAAAAAACATCCAGTTCACAGTTAATGGAAATGCCTTTTTGATGGCAGAGATCAACAGAGAACGACCAGACTGGTTCAAGCTGACAATAATTCACACAATCACTCTGTGAAACTGTAGTGAGCAGAAAAGCATCTCAACACAACATGCATGACGATTGGTTGAACCTGAAGGTGGATGAGTTACAGCAGCAAAGGACAACATCGGGTTCCAGTTCTGTCAACCCAAGAATAGGAACCTGGGGCTGTAGAAGGCATTGACTCACCAAAGATGGACAAAAATGTAGTCTGGTGTGATGTTTAAAAAAAAATTGTAGGGTCTGAATTTGGTGCCAACAACATGAATCCATGGATCCAACCTGCCTTCTGTGAACGGTCCAGGCTGGTGGAGGTGCTGTAATGTAATGTGTGGGGAATGTATCATTAGGCCTGGTGATCAATTTCTCATCCCTTGACAGGGCAGTAGTGGCTCGACAGTTAAGGTCAGATAGTTGGCGGTTCATGTCTCAGCACCCACAAGCTGCCAGTGTTGGGTCTTTGAGCAAGGCTGTTAACCCTTTCTGCTCCAGGGATGTTGTATCCTGGCTAACCCAGTGCTCTGATTCCAACTTTCTAACAAGAAAAGGATTACAGTGTGCTACAATGTATATGGTGTTTGCATTTACTAGTGTGTGTGTTTCACTGCACAGATGAGTTTAATGTGGAGGGCAAATTCTTCTGTGTGCAAGAACATCCATCAGGTCCATCACTTCAATATTCCAGATCTGGATCCAATAGCAAGTCTTTGGGATGTGAGGAAAATCATATGATGCATGCATGTCAACCTGGATGGAAGAATTCAAAACATAAAATATCCGAAAAAAAAGTATTGCGGACAAAATGTTTGTTTTTCCAAATGTATATTTCCATAAGGACCTCCTTTAGTTGTCTCAGCCAGACCCTCAAGTTGTGCCATGGTGACATGAAAAGTGCAAATGTTGATTCTGAGTGGCCAAATATTTATAAAGTGAGAGTTGAGGGTCAACATGGGCATCGTGCCAGCCGAGGGCTGCCCCACACAGGGCTTAGAAGAAGAAGCCTTTATTTGTCCTGTATACATTACGGCTCTATGAAATACTTCTCTTCATATATTTACCAGATTGCTAAGGTCAGAGCAAAGGGTCAGCCATGATACAGTATCTTTGGATTAGAAAGGGGAAGCATGGCTTTGCTGGGAGTTGAACCCTCAACCGTCTAACCAGGAACGTTAACCAGTGAGCCACCAGGCAGCTCATCTGGGAAAAATGTTAACCCATTAACCTAATGTTAACCTTACATTATACACAGGTTATTTACTATTGGTATCTTACTCTTAAATGTAATTAAGTACTACTACTACTACTACTAACACTACTAATAATAATACAATCATTGGCAATTCTAGGAATTCTAGGAAAATATAAAATAAAAAATATAAATATAAAATATAAAAGTTTCTTATAAATATAAAAAATGCATATAAAAATGCAACCTTAAAATCACTTCAATCAACATAAACATCTGTAGCTCTGTACATCTGTAATTATTTGTCATTCTCAAAAATACTTTTAAAAAAAAATAAATAAAAAGACAAAAAGTAAACATTAAAATATTTTTTTTTAAATCTTTCTTTCTGTTTTGTTTAAAATATGTATTTATTTATTTATTTATTTATTTTTATCTGTTAGCATCATGTAACAGTCTCAAATGTTATAAATTTAATATCTTCAGAAATTTTGTAGTCTAAAAAAATATAAAAATAAAATGAACATATTTTAGAACTGAATGTTCCAAATTTTAAACACTAGGCTACTTTAGGTTATAGAACATTTTTTACTTTTTTAATATGTTATGCCATTAAAAAATAAATAAATAAATAAATAAAAGGAAGGGGGTGAAAAAAATCTGGATACACCTAAAAATAATGTAAGTATGAAAGTGTTAACCTGTAAATGCATTTTTCACCTTAGATCATTTTAAATGAGTAATTTGGGTAACATCACCACTTTTCTTCTTCATATGATCCCCAGGGAATTCACTTCCTGTTAAACCTTTGTTGAGCAATTATGTGATTGTTCTCAGACTAGAACGGACATAAATCTAAACCTGTGAATAGTCGTATGTTGTGGTAACTGATATATTTTAAGGACATGTTTCATTGTAATATCAGTGGGACACAAATCCAATCATTCCAGAAAATGAAATACTCTGTGATAATCTGTGTTTTTGAGACATTTATAAAAATATATGACCAATATCCCTAAAACAAAAGTGCTAGACTGTTAACTGTCCTACTTGGTAAAAAGAAGAAAAAAAACTTTTAGAGAGAAAAACTCCAACATGCAAAACTGTCCTGAAATCTCTTGTGGGGTAACAGCAGCTCTCAAAAAGCTCTCTTCAGCAGAATTGCCACTGATGAGCATCAACACTGCTTAGCCTAACAGACACTCTCCCAAACCTCAGGGGTGCCATAGAGCTGGGCCAGTATTTACCCATCAGTCTTTGGGAGGGACACACGTTTCCTTCATTCCTCAGTCAAAATGGTGAAGCCCTGCCGAAACTATGTTTGTATTTACGCCCGGACCCTCGTGCGTCCCCTCTCACCTGAACAGCGTCCATGCCGTTACAGTTAGTGGAAGCTTGAGGGAAAATATTTTCATTAGCCCAAGCGGGGCACTGGGGGAAAAATAAACACCTGGGTAGAGGTACACAGAACGTTGGAAGTCTGAAGGCGAGAGGCTGAAGTGTTGGATGAGAGATTGGACTTGAAGTAAAATATGGAGTGGGGAGTGTGAGAAGGGTGTAAAGGTCAGGAGGCACTAGTGCTCACAGGTCAAGGTTACACGTTGGAAGGCATAAATCAAAGCTGTCCGGCTAATGCCGGGCTTGATCAGCCAGATAGCTTGTGACTTGCATCTGGGGGAAGAAGTCTCCCTCAATAACGACGCACTTAGTTGGCAGCCGAAAATGTCAGACGCAGGCATCACTGCCAGGAAGAGGATGATTTGATTTAACACGAGCAATTAAGCCAAGCTCGGCGTAACCGAGTCGCAATCTCTCAAAGCAATCAGTCGGGCTGATTTTACCCAGCATCCGGATCAAGCCGTCTTCGTCCGTTTAATGTGTGTATGGAGCCATCTGTTTCCAATAAGATGAGAAATGAAATGGCAGTCCATCAAAGTACTATCAGGGTCTAATGTCTAACCTAATATGCTAACAAGCTCTCCCATGAAACCGCGTTCCGTCACGTGCCGTGTTAGCGTTGCAGTGTTAGCTCTCGCGCTATAACGAATTAGCGCGTTAGGGTGTAATAACGGGTGTAATAAGTTAAACTTTCTATTCGCCCCCGACGTTAAAACACATTTCAGTAGGAACTGACTCAAGACCTCGGCAAACACTTATCAGACCTGTGAAAACCAGAACAGCGGACCTGGATGGCACTTCAGCGCAGGAAAAAATCTAAATGAGGGACAAGTGTATAATCACTCAGTGGCCGGCGACTATGATCTGCGGCGCACTTCAGCCCTTCTTGCTACATCCTGTCATCGTCCTCCTGCTCACCACAAGAAATGTTACCCTTGCGGGGGCTATAAAGCATATCGATTCTGTTTTGTTGTAACCTCTGCTGATCCACTTCGCTTAGGTAGACTCCCCCGTTGTGACACTGCTACTCTGCCTTGCCAGGATCAACAGTGGTTTCAGCTCTGTCTATTGACCTCAGTGTGGCTCCACTCAAGAGGCCAATTTTTGGTTTCTACACCCCTCGGTGCTTCTGCCAGGTCTGAAAATGCTCCTCATACTTATGCAGATCCACCACCTTACCTATATTAAAGCATCTCTCTCCATCATCCTGGTCATTTTCCTTCCTTTTCTTCTTTTTATGTGTGCTTTTGTTATGTCTATCTTTCTCTCCCTCTCTCTCTTGTCTGCTCTCAGGCTTTCTGCATTCCAAAGCAACTACATCTGAATGGGCTTTTGCCAAAAATACTGCAAGTACTTGAGCTAGGGCCTTTTTTTTCCTTCTGTAGACTCAGGTCTAAAGGTCAGGTCTGCTCAATCCTAAACTGTTGCTCGAAAGTGAGTCACTGACCTACTGTGCAACACACACATATACACACACTAGTAAAGTGATCACACTTGTCCAGAGCATTGTGCAATCCTGTCCTTGGCACTCATGGAGCAATTGGGGATTAGGTGCCTTGCTCAATGGCACTTCAGTCATGTCTTGTTGGTTCTGGAGATCAAACCAGCAACCTTCAGGTCACAAGCCTGGTTCTCTACCCACAAGCTCATGGCTGCTCCAAAGCTGTCTTTTACAGTTTTGAGATATCGATGTAGCTATTGTAGCCTTGTGGTTCAATTCTGCAGCATTTCTCTTGGCAAATCAACCTGAATTCCTATAGGATTCAAACCAGCAACCTTCTGGTCACAAGCCTGGTTCTCTACCCACAAGCTCATGGCTGCTCCAAAGCTGTCTTTTACAGTTTTGAGATATCGATGTAGCTATTGTAGCCTTGTGGTTCAATTCTGCAGCATTTCTCTTGGCAAATCAACCTGAATTCCTATAGGATTCAAACCAGCAACCTTCTGGTCACAAGGCTGGGTCCCTAACCTCAAGCCACAGCTGTCCCTGTAGTGGGTATTACTGTTGCCTTATGCCAAGAATGACCTGGGTTCAGTTTCTGTAAGAGGGTCCTTTCTGTGTGGAGTTTTTCATGTTCGCCTAGTGTCTGTGTGGGTTTCCTCCAAGAGTGCAATGACATGCAGTCATATAAATTGCCCCTGTGTGGTGTGAATGTGTCTGTCTGAGTATCTGCCCTGTCATGGACAGGTGAAATGTCAAGGACATTTCTGTGCCTTACATTCACGGCATTTAGCAGATGCTCTTATCCAACATGACTTACAAGAATTAAAACTCAAAATATAGAATGATTTAGACACTCAAGAAGATTTGCCAAGGTGCCAAGGTTCGATTCCCAGTCTGGGCAGCCAGTCTGTGCTACACCAATAAGGGTCCTTGGGCAAGACTCCTAACACTACGTTGGCCTCCTGTAATACCAGCAATCTTGTAGGTCGCTCTGGATTAGAATGTCTGCCAAATGCCGTAAATGTAAATGTGTCCTGTCTGTGTTAGGAATTGAACCGGAGACCTACTGGTTCCCTAAGCTCGAGCCAGCACTGGGCTCCAGTAGTAGGACAAGCTGCTTAGACCATTAATAATGTATGAATTTTATATGGGGCGATGGAGCAGAGATTATTATATTTTGTTGTCACTGCCCCATCTTTTGCTGCTTTCAGGTTATATCCTGCAAATCTTTTCCAGTGACTGGCTTTTAAATATGTATACTTTTGGCTTACATACTTAAAACCTTACTTCATATTGGTAAGTACTGAAAATATAACATACTTACTTTGCCTCATTGTACATTACATATACATGTAGGTAGAGTCATGTCCGTTATAGAGAATGTTCTAATGCCATTTACACTGTTTCTGTTATAATAGTTTAGCCTGTTTAGAGCTTCCCAAACCACATCCTAAGATTGATCTGAAATGCAAAATCCCCAGATTCTTAATTCATGTGTGAAGGCTGCTAACCTTTCAGCAGAGGTGAAGGAGAGGGTGAAAGAGGGAGCATCTTATATGAAACCAGACACAAGTCTCGGTGATTAGAAAAACAGCAGGGTGCAATTACAGTCCCTGACTTTCACGTTCATACACATGCTTACACACACACACACACACACAATACGGTAAATACAGTATACATACAACCACCACCCCCCCCAACCAAACACACACAAACAAAAAAAATAAATAATAATAATTAAATAAATAATAGTTACCAGTCCAATACTTGGTAGAGCCCCTATCAGAGTGTAGGCCTGTAGAATGCAATAAAGCACGGGCAGGCTTTTGGTAATATCTTGTAGACAATGAACACTGTACGTCCTGCAAAATACATCCACAATTCTGTTGTATTCTGAAGGGTAGGAGTTCTGTGTTCCCCAGCACACTGCATGGCATCCCGGGTTGTGTTTGATATCTGGTGACCCAAACTCATATTGATGTCCCTTTAAGCATAACTCGCCATCTCTGGATGTGTGCGGTGGTGCAAACCCATCAGAATAAATACAGGACATGAAACTAGTGAACTACTGAACTCATCAGTAAAGGAGGCACAAATAGTGTTTACCTGTCAGAGATTTGTAGTTGTACCAGGGGTCCCATGGAATGCCAGATAAACAAATTCCATACCATTATTAAGCTTCAATTAAAGTTCACTGGGGGTTCCCCAAGTGAGTCTTGCACGCTGACGTTTGTTGAGGTCCCAGGATTTAATTTTCTGGCACTGTATTTGATTATTTAAGTAATTAAATATCAAACAGTAAACATGAGTTGGCCAGTCAGTTGTGATAAGTGTTATGAATCTCTTGAATT